>PVLC010002524.1:43455-113305 GCA_004027655.1 Graphiurus murinus | reverse complement strand
AATAGAAAGAAATGGGACCCTTCCAAACACATTCTATGAAGCCAACATCACACTAATACCAAAACCAAATAAAGACAGCTCAAGAAAAGAAAACTATAGGCCTATATCATTGATGAACTTAGATGCAAAACTGCTAAACAAGATACTAGCAACGCGCATTCAAAACCACATCAAGAAAATTATACACCATGACCAAGTCGGATTCATCCCAGGGATGCAAGGCTGGTTCAACATACGAAAAACAATACATGTAACTCACCACATAAACAGACTCAAAGACAAAAATCACATGATCATCTCAATTGATGCTGAAAAAGCATTTGACAAGATCCAACACCCATTCATGCTAAAAGCACTACAGAGAATTGGAATAGAAGGAACATACCTCAAAATCATCGAGGCAATATACAATATGCCCACAGCCAGCATCATATTAAATGGAGAAAAACTGCAAGAGTTCCCACTAAAGACAGGAACAAGACAAGGATGTCCATTATCACCTCTTCTGTTTACTATAGTACTCGAGACTCTAGCCAGAGCAATAAGGCAAGAGAAGGATATCAAAGGGATAAAAATAGGGAAAGAAAACTAAAACTATCCCTTTTTGCAGATGACATGATACTATACTTAGAAGACCCAACAAACTCAACCAAAAAACTCATAGAACTGATCAACAAATTCAGTAGGGTGTCCGGTTACAAAATCAATCTTAAAAAATCAGAAGCCTTTCTTTATACCAACCATAAATTGACTGAAAAAGAAATCCAGAAAGCAATTCCACTCACAATAGCACCCCCAAAAATAAAAATCTTAGGGATAAACCTAACCAAAGAGATTAAAGACCTCTATAAGGAAAATTACAGAAAGTTGAAGAAGGAAATCGATGAAGACCTTAGTAGATGGAAGGATCTACCATGCTCTTGGATAGGCAGAATAAATATCATCAAAATGGCCATCCTCCCAAAACTGATCTACAAATTCAATGCAATACCCATGAAATTGCCAAGGACGCTCCTCACAGACATAGAAAAATCAGTCCTTAAATTCATCTGGAAAAACAAAAACCCCAGGATAGCCAAAGTAGTTCTTAGCAATAAAATTCATTCAGGAGGCATCACAATACCTGACTTTAAACTCTACTACCAAGCCCCAGTAATAAAAACAGCATGGTACTGGCACAAAAACAGACACATAGACCAATGGAGCAGAATAGAAGACTCAGAAACAGACCCACAGACCTACAGTCAACTGATTTTTGACAAAGGAGCCAAAAGTATACACTGGAAAAAAGATAGCCTCTTTTACAAATGGTGTTGGCAAAACTGGTTAACCATATGCAGGAAAATGGAAATAAACCCCACTTTCTCACCCTGCACAAGAATCAACTCAAGGTGGATCAAGGACCTGGAAATCAGACCAGAGACATTACAGCTACTTGAAGAGGGCATAGGACCAACACTTGAACACATAGGCACAGGTAAAAACTTTCTCAACAAGACCCCAAAAGCACAAGCAGCCCAAAGGAAGATCAATATATGGGACTGCATTAAACTGAAGAGCTTCTGCGGAGCAAAGGAAACTATCACGAACCTCGACAGAGAGCCTACAGAGTGGGAGAAAATATTTGCCAGTTACACTTCAGATAGAGGTCTAATATCTAGGATATACAAAGAACTCAAGAAAATCACAACTAAGAAAGCAAATAACCCAATCAAAAAATGGGCAAAGGACCTAAATAGACACTTCACAAAAGAAGACATACAAATAGCCAATAAATGTATGAGGAAATGTTCCACATCATTGGCAATCAGGGAGATGCAAATCAAAACTACCCTGAGATTCCACCTAACCCCAGTCAGAATGGCAATCATAAAAAACACGAACAACAACACCTGCTGGTGAGGATGTGGAGAAGTGGGAACTCTAATACATTGTTGGTGTGATTGCAAACTTGTGCAACCACTGTGGAAAAGAGTCTGGAGGATCCTCAGACGAATGGGAATGAACCTACCATATGACCCAGCAATTCCACTACTGGGTATATACCCAAATGAATGGACACCAAACTATCAGACTGATGCATGTGTATCTATGTTTATAGCGGCTCAATTCACAATAGCCAAACTATGGAACCAACCAAGATGTCCATCTACAGATGAATGGATTACAAAGCTATGGGATATGTACACAATGGAATTTTACTCAGCCATAAAGAAGAACAAAATCATGTTCTTTGCAGGGAAATGGATGCAACTGGAAAACATTATGTTAAGTGAGATTAGCCAGTCACAAAGAGTTAAGAAACATGTGTTCTCCCTAATATGCGGATGATAGGGAGTAGATGGTACATAAGAGGGTCCCCAGATGAAAAAGTAGAGATCCTCGATAAACAAAGAAGTAGACTTAACCGAAGGGAATGGACGGGGTGTGTGTGTGTGGGGGGGGGGAGAGCATACTAAGGCACATGATGTACTTACACAATTATATCAAGATCACTCACTGAACTGAACTTGAGAGGGAGGGAGGGTGAGGGAGCGGGGTGGGAATTGGAGATAGAGTCAGATGAGAAATGTGTGCACATTTGTCTTTATCAATTTGTACCTAACAAAAATGTATATATACAAAGCATGAATTATCACAATAAAAAAAAATCATCCTCGGGAAAAAAAAAAGTGGGGTGATAGTAGACAGAGTTTTCAAGGCTGGTCTCAATGGGTGATAAAAACACAACAGAAAACAGAGAATGACCTTATGGAAGAGGCTATTCAACACAAGGCATACTTAGCGGTAAATATATTTCTCCACAATAAGATACTATTCAGAGTGATAAAATAGTCATAATAAACCTATAAACTGAGAGAATGCTAGCAAAAGCAACAGAGGTATAAACAATAACGTAGAAATCATCGGAAGGAAGAATAGCAAGGAAATAATGAGCTACCACAACCCCACAGAAGACCGCAACATAGATTGCAGAGATTGCCAGAAGAATAATTCAGATCTTTAATAGTAAAAATGATACAAGACTTCTGAAAATATTCAGAGAGAGCCTGAAAGAAATGAAGGAACAAATAATCTAACACTGTGAACAGGAATCAAAAAGAAGCTTTGAAGAAAATAAAGGATGTAATAATTGAAGTGAAGGCATCAATACAATCTATAAACAGTAGACTAGGCCATATGGAAAATAGAATTTCAATCTTAGAGGATGACCATTCCAAAAATGAACTCATAGTATATAATTTAGAAAAAACAATTCAACAGAATGAATCAGAGATTGATGAGATCTAGGTCAATGTTAAAAGAGCTTACCTAAGAATAATAGGCATAGTCAAGGGAATAGAAATGGGAAACAAATAGCAGAAAAATTTCCATACCTGGAAAAAGAAGTCAATACAAAGGTACAGGAAACATATAGAACCCCATTTAGGCAAGATAAAAGAAAAATTAACCATGCCATATAATAATAATGAAATTGACTAGTGTAGAGGTCAAGGAAAGAATCATAAAAGTGAGAAAGTAAAAGACCAAGTAACATTCAGAGACAAACCAATTGGAATCACCCCAGACTTCCCAAACCAAGTCATGAAAGTCAGGAGGGCCTAGAGCAAAATATGCCAAACTCTGAAAGATAACAACTTGCAGCCAAGGTTTTCCTACCCAGCAAAACTATCTCTCAAAATCAATGGCAAAAAAAACCCCAAAAAACAAAAAACAAAACCTTCCATGACAAACAGAAGCTAAAATAATTTATGTCTTCTAAACCAGCACTAGAGAAAATACTCAAAGAGATTAACTACAAAGAAGAACTAACAAATAAACCTAAAACCATAGAAAGAATAATTTCCAGCAAGGAAACAACTAAGCAAAGAAGAATAAATACTATCTCAAACAGAAGTTAAAACTCAAAATGTTAGGAATTAAAAATCATCTCTCAGTAATCATGCTAAATATAAATGGCCTCAACTCCCCAATAAAAAGAAATAAGGTGGCAAAATGGATTAAAAACCAGAATACATCTATATACTGCCTGCAAGAGACACACCTTACAAGTAAAGATACCTGCATACTAAAGGTGAATAGATGGAGCAAGTAATCTGTGCCAATGGAACTCAAAGACAAGCAGGCACGGCAACTATGATATCAGACAAATTAGACTTAAAGCCTAAGTTCATCAGAAGAGACAAAGCAGGACATCTTTTACTGGTAAAAGGAAAAATTCATCAAGAATAAATAACAATAACCAATATTTATGCCCCAAATATAGATGAAGCTACTTTCATAAAGCAAACTCTTTGTGATATTAAATCAAACATAATTCCAATACAATAATACTAAAAGATGTCAACACTCTTCTCACATCAATAGTCCACTTTCTAGACAAAAGTTCAGTAAAGATTCCTCAGACCAAATGAACACCATAAACCAAATAGACACATACAGATTATTCCACCCACCTACAACTGAAGTCACTTTTTCCTCAGCCATTCATGGAACCTTCTCCAAAATAGACCATATTCTGGGCCACAAAGCAAGCACTAGCAAATTCATAAAATGTGACATAATGCCCTGCGTCTTTTCAGACCACAATGGAATGAAACTAGAAATCAACTATAAGAAAACTCAGACTAACCACATAAACACATGGAGACTGAACACCACACTGACGAATGAGGATTGGGTCATAGAAGAAGAGAAGAAATTGAGAAAAATTCCTAGAAACAAAGAAAGGATAATAGAAACACAACATATCAAAACCTCTGGGACACCTTGAAGGCAGTACTAAGAGGAAGATTCATAGCACTGAGTGCCCACATAAGAAAAGCAGAAAACCACCAAATAAACAACCTAATGACACATCTCAAAGCCCTTGAGAAACAGAAACAGTCTAACCCCAAAGCCAGTAGAAGACAGGAAATTATTAAAATCATAACAGAAATCAAAGAAGTAAAGAAAAAAAATACAGATAATCAGCGAAACCAAAAGTGGGTTTCTTGAAAAAATAAACAAGAGAGATAAACTACTAGCCAACCTAACCAAAAGAGAGAATCAACCCAAATTACCAAAATAAGAGATGAAAAGGGTGATATCACCACTGACAATGTGGAAACCCAGAGGATTATCAAAAACTACTTTGAAAAACTATACTCCATCAAAACAGAAAATCAAGAAGAAATTGATGAATTTCTTGACACATACAAACTTCCTCAACTGACTCAAGAAGATAGAAAACTTAAAATGACCAATAGCAATCAAAGAGATTGAAGCAGCAATAAAGAGTCTATCATGAAACAAAAGCCCAGGCACAGATAGTTTTCCAAGTGAATTTTATAAAACCTTTATAGAAGAGCTAATCCAAATACTCCTTTATTTATTCCATGAAATAGAAAAAAATGGGACTCTTCAAAATACATTCTATGAAGCCAACATCACATTAATACCAAAGCCAAATAAAGACAGCTCAAGAAAAGAAAACTACAGGCCTACATCATTGATGAAATTAGATGCAAAACTGCTAAACAAAATGCTACCAATGAGCATTCAAAACTACATTAAGAAAATTATATACACAATCAAGTTGGGTTCATTCCAGAGATGCAAGGCTGGTTTAACATATGAAAAACAATCCATGTAATCTACCACATAAACAGAAGCAAAGACAAAAATCACATGATCATTATGATCATTTCAATAGATGCTGAAAAATCATTTAACAAAATCCAACACACATTCATGCTAAAAGCACTGCAGAGAATCAAAATAGAAGGAACATACCTCAACATCAAAAGCAATATACAATAGGCCCACAGCCAACATCATATTAAATGGGGAAAAACTGCAAGATTTCCCACTAAAAACAGGAACAAGACAACGATGTCCATTATCACCACTTCTGTTCAGTATAGTACTTAAGACTTTAGCCAGAGCAATAAGGAAATCAAAGAAGTAAAAATAGGAAGGGAAGAACTAAAACTGTCCCAGTTTGCTGATGACATGATACTATACTTAGAAGATCCAACACACTGGACCAAAAGGCTTATAGAACTGATCAACAAATTCAGCAGTGTCTGAATACAAAATTAATATTAAAATATCAGAAGCTTTCCTATATGCCAACTATAAAGCCTCTGAAAAAGAAATACAGAAAACATTTCCACTAACAATATCGCCTCAAAAAATAAAATATCTAAGAATAAATCTAACAATGGAAGTAGAAGACCTCTACAAAAAAAATATAAAACATTGAAGAAAGAAATAGAAGAAGATCTTAGAAGATGGAAAGATCTTCCATGCGCTTGGATAGGCAGAATAAATATCATCAAAATGGCTATTCTTCAAAAAGTGATCTACAGATTTAATGTGATACCCATTAAATTACCAAGGCCATTTCTTACAGACATTGAAAACTCAGTTATTAAATTTGCTTGGAGCAAAAATTAGCCCAGAATAGCCAAAGTAGTTCTCAGCAACAAGAACCACTCAGGAGGCATCACAATACCTGACTTCAAACTATACTACAAAGCCATAGTAATAAAAACAGCATAGTATTTGCACAAAAGCAGACACATAGACCAATGGAGCCAAATAGAAGACTCAGAAAAAAATCCACACACTTATAGCCAATTGAGTTTTGACAAAGGTGTCAAAAACAGACAATGGAAAAAAAGATAGCCTCTTCAACAAATTGTGCTGGCAAACTGACTAACCATATGCAGAAAATGGAAATAAACCCCATTTTAAAAAATCTGCACAATGTCAATTTAAGATGGATCAAAGACCTGGAACTCAGACCAGAGACCTTACAGTTACTTGAAGAGGGCATAAGTCCAACACTTCAACACATAGGCACAGGTAAAAACTTTCTCACCAAGACCCTAAAGGCACAAGAAATTCAAAAGATCAATATGTGGAATTGCATTAAATTGAAGAGCTTCTGTGCAGCGAAGGAAACTATCAAGAAACTCAACAGAAAGCTAACAGAATGGGAGAAAAAAAAATTACCAACTACTCCTTCAATAGAGGACTATTAGCCAGAATATACAGAGAACTCAAGAAACTTACCACTAAGAAAAGGAATAACCCAAGCAAGGCGTGGTGGCACATGCTTGTAATCCCAGTACTTGGGAGGCTGAGACAGGAGGATCCGGGTTCGCAGCCAGTCTCAGCTACCTACTGAGGCCCTCCGCAACTTAGTAAGACCCTGTTTCAAAATAAAGAATAAAAAATAGGACTGGTGTGGAGCTTGAGGTTAAAATGTCCCTGGGTTCAGTCCCAAGTACTGCCAAAAAAAAAAATAAGAAGAAGAAGAAAAAGAAAAAGAAAACAAATAACCGAATAAAAAAATGGACAAGTGAACTAAATAGGCAGTTCACAAAGGAAGGAATACAAATGGCCAATAAATATATAAGGAAATGTTTAGCATCATTAGCAATCAGAGAGATGCAAATGAAAACTACCCTGAGATTTCACTTAATACCAATTAGAATGGCAATCATTAAAAACACAAGCAACAGCAAATGCTAGAGAGAGTGTGGAGAAGTGCAAACTCTAAAACATTGTTGGTAGGCTTGCAGATTAGTGCAACCACTTTGGAAAACCATATGAAGGATTCTCAGATGAATGGGAATGAACTTACCATATGATCCAGCATAACCATGTCTGAGTATCTACCCCAAAGAACTGAAACCAAACTACCAGACTAATGCATGTATGTCTATGTTTATAGTTGCACAATTCACAATTGCCAAACTATGGAACCAACCAAAATGTCCATCAACAGATGAAGGGATTACAAAACTATGGGATATGTACACAATGGAGTTTTACTCAGCCATAAAGAAGAACAAAATCATGTCATTTGCAGGAAATTGGAAGGACCTGGAAAACATTATGTTAAGTGAGATTAGTCAGAGACAAAATGTCAAAAAATGAACACTCTCCCTAATTTGTGGAATTTAGGGAGAAAGTGGGTCATAGTAGGGACTCTAGATGAAGAAGGAAAACCCTAGATGAGCAAAGAAGGTGACCTATCTGAAGGTGATGGGAGGGAGAAACATCCTTATGCATAGGATGTATATTCACAAACATATCAAAGTCAATCACTAAACTGAACATGAGGAGGGGAAGGGAGAAGGGAGTGGGGTGGGAATCAAGGAAGTGTTTAATGAGATCTGTGTGCATGTATGTCTCTACCAGTTTGTACTCACAACAATGTATGATACAATGCACTAATAAAAAATTAAAAGGAAAAATATTTACTTTATAAAAATTAATACTTTAATCTCTCTCCTCCCTCCTCCTCCTCTCCCTCCCTTTCTCTTCCTCCTCCTCCTCCTACTTTTTCTACCCTTATTTCTTACTTTCTTTCTATCTCTCTCCCTCTTTCCACTTAACACAGATGTACATAAAATCAATTTAACTTGAGTTCTCTACTATACTTGAGCACCTTCAAGGAAAGGAAGGTTTGAACTTCAAAAGATCCAACATCTGTAGAGAAAATGTTATCCATGTAACATCTGGGATTCTCAGCTTGGAGCCGGCTCCAAACAATAACCCTTTTCTACATGCCTGCCTTATCTAACAAAACATTTTGGTTTTTGAATGGAAACACCCTTATTGCTTTTCCCAGTGAATATTTGGCCTTATAATTCTGATTATTGGTCAACATCAGTCCCCCTTTTCCTCTGTATTTTCATAAATTTGTATCTGCTTTTCAGGACTTTTCATCTGCTCCTGAAGCATCTGTGAGGCTGCAGATCCCACATTGTAGGTCTTAAGGTTATCACTAAAAATAAAAATCAATACACACATATCAAATCACTGTCATCAAACAAAAAATAAAATGTGTGTACTATATCTTTTTCATCTGAAAATTCTAGGCGTTACCTTATTTGCAATAAATGAGTAGAAAAAATTTTAATTTAAACAAATAATGTTTAAATACAATAATAAAAACTATGCATTATTGGATGATCTATATGCTCCATAAAAATGCTGATACCATAAGGTATATGATCATATTTAATCTTTGCTGTTATCTTCTCTTGAGTGGCTATGATCCTCATTTTAAAGCTATTATAACTTTACTTTAAGATAGCTAAGTAAACTATCCAGTCTACTAGGTGGCAGAGTTGGGAACATATAGGTATTTAATAATTGCTTTGACTTAGCAGATGCTTAAATAAATGAATACATGAAAGCTTGAATTGAGGTAAAATAAAAGACTTGAATAGGTAAGTACTAGCATGAATAACTCAGAAAAATATTCAAGGTCTTGAATGTCATATGCAGTTTTAATCCTTTATAATTCATAAAGAACATACTTAGAGATTTCTAACAATAAAATGATACTTTCAAATTTTTTACTGAATAATAGAAAAGTTATGTTTTATGTGCTAAAAACAACAACAACAATGGACTTGGGGCAGTAAAGTTAACTTGCAAAGTTCTGCAAAAATCTACATGTGGATAAAAGATCTATATGACAATGATGGTAGTGGGAATAGAAATAATAAGACTAAGGTGAAAATTTTTTTCACAACATCATTCATTTTCAGAACTGTGAAATCTATATCTATAGGTAACTAAGGGAGATTAAGGAGTTAATAGTGTTAAAAGTATTGTTAGTGTAAAAGTATCTCATGATTCTCAATTGCTTTAGAGCCATATTTTTTAATATTAATTGTATTTTTATACTACAAGATATTTTCTTATCTGGCAAGACAATATACAAGTGACTGTAAACACTTGATTTGACAAGGACCAACATTAAAAAAAGAATATATGTATGTATATATAATGTATATTATATATACATTATATATATATATATTTAATGTTTTTTGGGAAAAGTCTAACTACAGTGCTACGTAATCCTGCTATTTTAACCACTCTGTACCCACAACCCAGTGAATTTCCCAATGGTATATAATAATATATACTTCTGAAATGGATGAATGAGGAAATCTCATCAGATATGCAAAAATATTTCTTCAAGGTAGGTAGAAGCTTGATTTTCCTTTTTACGGGTAAGAAAATAGCTTGATAAACTGGCTTTTGTTTCCCTTCCCAGCATGTAACCCACTGAGACTTGAATCTTGGTAGTTTTCTCTGAGTTAAAGGCCCATTTATTTATACCAACTTGCTTGACTAACATAAAGGATACTCTCACCAATTCACCAGTAAAGATTAGCTATATTTATATGAAATCCAGCGAGGTAAAATGGGGAGGGGCATTACTCCAGTGGCTCAATACTACAAGTATTCTTCCCATGTAGGTGTAAAATATGCTGCTTCATCTTGTACTGTTTTGCTGGAACGAAAACAGTGGGAGATATGCCCCCCTCAGTTATGACATACCATGGCAGATGTTCACCTGAGTGCTCTCCAGGTGAGAACCTTAACCACCTGCAGCCAGAGAAGGAGCCAGAACCCCCAGCTGAGAATTAAAACGGCTTCTTGTGTCTGAGAGGACTGTTGCCTACATGTCAAATCAGAAGCAAATAAGCAAAACAGAAGCCAGCATCTCACAAATAACTGTTCAAATCAAAGAGTCTTTTCTGGATAATGGAATTCTTAGGAATAACAGGTATGCCCAGAATTTATAGCCTGTACATAGATGCTATGTTTTTTAACAACGGTGCTCTTTGAAATTGACATTGCACACAAACACACATACACACGCACACATACACACACACACACACACACACACACAAATCTTATTTCTATAACCATGTAGATATATTAGAAAGGGAATGAGATGCAAGGCCATATAGACAGGGCTTTAGAGACGATTTTTTTCCCTTCTATCAGCAGTCCTGTAGATTTTGTCCTGTTTCAATATTTCTGAGACATAATATTGGTATTTCTAAATTGAGGGAGCAAAACATGATTATTTGTAATTGTTCCATTTCTAAACACTCGGATTCTGACTTTGGTATTAACTGATTATTTACTGTACCTTATCAAAGTTTTGCCACTGTATGCAAGAGGAGAATGGAGGCTGGGCACACACAGTGCTAACTATGTTTGTGGAATTGAAGTAAATTGAATGAGCATTGCAACAAGGATAACTAGGGAGTAAAGAGGTATCATGTCAGCCAGGCATGGTGGCACACGCTTGAATCCCAGCATTTGGGAGGCTGAGACCAGAGGATCCAGGTTCGCGGCCAGCCTCAGCTACCTAGTGAGACACTCCATAACTTAGTAAGACCCTGATTCAAAATAAAGAATAAAAAATAGGGCTGGAGGTATAGCTCAGAGGTTAATGCCCCTGAGATCAATCCCCAGTACTGGAAAAAAAAAAAAAAAGGGTTGTCACATCTTTAAATATCTTATTTTCTCCCTTGTCGCTACCCAATAGGCACACACATACTTACACATTCAGGGTAGCTAGATCAAGTTCAGAAAAAGAATAAACTCTAAGAACAACAGTATCACTAGAAAGCCATTATCCAATTGCCTTCTTACACTGTGGTTCAAACACTTAAGTGCTTTTTTGCACAACCTAGAGGAATACTAACAGAACCAAGACACAATAACTATCCTCAAGTTGCTTCCAGACATGAAAGATATAAAAAGTTGTGAGCAGTGATGACAGAAAAGATAAGGAATGCAAATTTAGAAATCACATCATTTCTAAAATCAATTTCCTTATAGAGCCAGAATAAAGGAGTTCTATCACCTTACCAATTATAATTGTCCTTTTGTAGTTAGTGGGTACTCAATAGATTCTAATTTACTTGCAAATTAGTCAGCTTGGTTATATTTGCCAAAAGAAGGAAGAGAGAAAATCATAGAATTTTTGTTACTGGTGCAACTAGTAACTAACTGAGCCAAACTCCAAACCTTATGCCTATAACCACTAGACACACTGTCAAAGACCCAGATGTACCAGAAATTAGCATATTTCACAAAATATGTCTGCCATTACTAGTTTGAAACTGCTTCTCAAATACTTACACATGGAGGAGGAAAAAAGAAAGAAAGAAAATAAAGAAATAAATAAAGGAAGAAAGAACCATTTATTTGCTGAAGTTTTCACATACAATACCTGGACCCTTGTTACTTTTAAAAACATTCCACAAGCTGGGCGTGGTGGGGCACACTTGTAATCCCAGCATTTGGGAGGCTGAGACTAGGATCCGGGTTCGAGGCCAGCCTCAGCTACCTAGTGAGGCCCTCTGCAACTTAGTGAGACCTGGTTTAAAAATAAAGAATAAAAAATAGGGCTGGGGGTATAGCTCGAAGGTAGAATGCCCCTTAGTTTAATCTCCAGTACCTCAAAAAAAAAAAAAAAAATTCCACAATTGAGGCAATTAGCAGACAGCCCAACCCACATGGTTCACAACCCTGGAGTGCTTCTGCTATTGAACTTCTAATAAAATCAAAATCACTTAACTAAACTCCAACATATGTGGACATTTTTAAATAGAGAAAAGTAATTAGGCCAACATTCCTAACTTTCTGTTACATAAAAGTTTTGAAAGTATAGACCTACATTGTCTCTGGTGCATATCAACTTCTTCTAATTTGCCAACTGGTAAATAGTAAAGAAAAAGCAAAAATGAACATTTTAATGAACCCAACAAACACTGGCCGTCTGCTATGTTTCCTACTTGGAATGTATCAGTTGATATTAAGCTGGAACACTTTTGGCAATGTAATCTTTGAATATGTATGATTTTGCCTATGAGTTAAAGGCTTTGTATATACTTAGAAATTTGCCTAATTGTGATTTTAATAAGTCAGAAAAAAGTTTAAGCAATGCATTTGACTAAAATGGTGCATCTTCTGTAAGAAAATAAAATGAGAGAATTTCAAAGACATTGCCTAAGGCCACCTGGTTCTAAGTATTGTGTAATGAATCACATACATTTAAAGTAAGACATTATTTCAGCTTTGTCTTCTTAAGCCTTAAACTATAACATAGGGTATTGTAATAAAACATAGAAGATCCAGGGATAAGAGTCTAGTCAGACAGAATATTAGAGTACAAACAACTATTCGGATTGAAGATTGAACTCATCTATATTTTTATCTGAATAATAGGCATCATAGCTTTCTCTGACGTTCCAGTAGATGATTTTTAAGAGCATTGTAAAATCATAATATTCTTGCCAGTAATAATAGTTCCCGTATTTATTGAACCTTTATGATATGTCAATGTATTCAGAATTATGTTCACACTAAGTCTTATCAATCACAGTATTGAATATATATCCTGATTGCTGCATAGTTTTGTGAATTCAAATTTTCCAAAGTCTTAGTACCAGCCACTGGTGCAGTTAGCATTTGAAATTCGTTCTTGTCTACTCCAGATATCATGCTGCTACTCATAGTACTTTCCATTCCAGCCTTATTATTAGATTTTTTTGGGTTTCCTTGCTGGGAAGAATTGATTCAGTGCTGATCTCTACCATCAGAGGAAGCTTAACTTGCTTTTGTGACTTAATAAACCACCTTACACATGGAGAAATGAATGAGGTAAAGAGCCACCACAATTCGACAACATATCTTCAATTAGTCACAAAATACTTAGGACTCTAAGATAAATGTCTCCTTCTTTATTCTGCTCTTGAATCTACCTTGTCAACGCTGAGATTTTCTTATTAGGACAGTATGGAGGATGGAACTGAAAATGTACATCTGTCTGTGTGCAAAGAGCTCTGGTTTTGAAATCAAGCCAGCTTGATTCTAATTCTACACTAATAAATGTGCAATCTTGAATATGTCAGTCATCTCTTTCTTTCTTTTACTACAGATGGAACCCAGGAATATTATACTTCCAAGCCATACCTCCGGCTCCCCTCGCCTTTTTTTTTTTTTTTTTTTTTTTTCGGTACTGGGGATTGAACCCAGAGGCATTCTACCTCTGAGTTACACCCCTAGTCCTATTTTTATCCTTTATTTTGAAACAAGGTCTAATTAAGTTGTGGAGGGCCTCACTAAGTAGCTGATGCTGGCCATGAACCGGATGCTCTTGTCTCAGCCTCCCAAGTACTGGGATTACAAATGTGCACCACCACACCTGGCTGCCTTTTTTTAAAATTGCTGAAGCTGGCTTTGTACTATATTGGAACTAGCCAATCAATTTACAACTCAAAGGTAAACTTGGTCTGTCTGGTAGTGCCCTACAGGTTCAACAAGAAAGAAGTAACTTCATTAACTGATAAAAACTTCCAAGAAAAGAGACTTTTCTTCTCTTCCTTCTAGCACTGAAGTTTACTTCCGGTATCTTCATTGATCTTATCATCATAAGACAGTAATCATGAAATAGTGCTAGAACCAAAGTTCTATGGTAAAAAACACTTTCTGCTTAGGGTGCTTCTGCTGCTGAAGTAATTGGCATAATTTCCTGCTGATGCCTACCAAAAGTAAGGTTCCTGTCCCGATTCTCCAATGAGGTACAAGAAGCTGATCTTAACTTCTGTTTAAAGATCTATGTTTATCCTGTGCTTCTGCAAATTTGACAAATTATAAAGGCATCCACTATCTACTATTTATCTTCTGCAGAGAGTACTCAGCTCTCTGATTCATAATCCCAATTTTAAAAAAAAAGAGAAGGAGCTTCAAAATTATTTAGTTCAGATTCAGTCTATCACTTCCTACCAGTTTGACCTTGGATAAGTTAATTAACATCTATAAAGATCATTTATTATTTATCCATAGCATGAAATGATAATATTACCTCACCTTGAGTTTGGATAATAGCAAATAAAGCAAACCCTGAAGATACTCATCAATGTCTATTACATTAAACATGCTAATGTTCTTATTATTTGTTAGAAAATGTTGCAACAATTCATCATCTTTTTCATAGTAAAGAGGAATTTATGGAGGTGAGAATGGCTGAGGGAGTTTACAATATACATGTCTAATTCCTACTGTCAAATTTTCACCTGATTTTAATTTCCCTTATAATTTCCACTGTAAAACCAAATCTTTTAAAAGTACTTTTATTAGTGCATTGTAATTATACATTATAGTGAGGGTCACAGTGATACAAGCATGCATGCAAATAGTACTTGAAGCATGAAACCAAATCTTTAGCAAAGTTCAGTTACTTACAATGATTTGCATTAATGCCACCCTAAAAAAATAAGGGAGAGGTTCATTTTTCTTTCTTTTTTTTTTATGGTTCTGGGAATGGAATCCAAGGACACTCTACCACTGAGCTGCACCCTAGCCCACCCCTTTTGGTGGTACTGGGGATTGAACCCATGGGCATTCTACCTCCAAGCTATACCCCACCCCCAGATCTATTTTTTCCTTTTATATTGAAGTAGGATCTTGCTTGGTTGATGAGAGTCTAACTACTTGCTAAGGCTATTCTTGAACCTGCAATCCTCCTATCTCAGCTTCCCGAGTACTGAGATTACAGGTGTGCACCAGCACTTAGAGTTATTTATTGATTTTGATGGGGATAGAAAAGTGGATAATAGACATGAATAAGTAAGCCAATGGGTGTGGCATATGAGAAGAAACTCAGAAAATATGTTTCTTACACTGAGAGACTTGCACTACTTAGAAATCTTGATTAATAGACCTTCCATGGTAAGTGACATGGATTTATGATCCATTTTAAGTTGAATGCTAAAGCAAGTTGAGATTCTCACACAAACACAAACATTAGAATTCCTGCAGTTGATACAACTGAGGCTTTTCCTCACAGATATAAGAGATCAAAGACTTTTTCTGATCACATATTTCAACAATGGGCGAATCAAAAGAGAAATGGGAACAAAGAGGGACAGACTTTATCATTTGACCTTGTTTTCTTAATAATACTTGACCATGTTTTAATTTTATTTTCTTCCCAGGCCTAAAATGGGGCAATACTTGTTGATTATTTATTTTCCTGAGAAATGGCAAAAGGACACAATGATCTAGATGACCAGAGTGGGTCTGAGCAGAAGGTTGGTTGCTTTCTGATAAGACAAAGATAATTATAGAAGTTTAATGATTTGTTCAGGTTGTAAATATGGGAGGTGCACTTTGCAGACCTTGCTATTTTATTTTGGATTTGTGAATAATGAATAATTTGTTTTAGGGCATTCAAATGGTTTAAATGTCATATCCAAGACTATGACCTTGTCATTTTTAAGTGCCTGGTTAGATAGAATAATTATTATGAAGGCCAATTGGTGTGTTCCTTAAATTAAAAGATTTTTACGATGTGTTTGAACTTGATAATATTTCCATAATTGTTTTGTAAAAATATTTTAAATAATTATTGCTTTAATAAATGTTAAGGATGAAATTAAAATGTGTATCATTATGCAAAATGAACACTATGTTAAACTTTGTCTTATAAATGTCACTCTTAATGGAGTCTTCTGTCGAAAAAAAGTGTAGTTTTATGATTACATAAATACTCTAGTTGCAAAGGTACAACATTTATTCATATTTATTTCATGCCATTGGACTAATAATAAATTTCTTATTTATAAATTGTTTACTAATCATCTCAACTTATTATAGAAAGGATTTGAAATAACTCGCAGCAAAAAAGCAAAATCTGGCCTTTGAAATAATAAGAAAGTTCCACAATCATGTCATTGAATAATTGGAAAAATGAGGAAAGTAATGGTCCCAGATATTCTATGAATGTCTGCAGCTAAGAAATTAGCAAAACACTCATGGCAGCCCAGGCAAAAAGAGAAATGTAACGGCTGATGTATTTTGTTCTTATATTTTAATAAAGATCAAATTATCAATATGATATTTCCGTATTCTGAGCTCTAAGAGTTTTTATTACACACATTCTTACTTAAGTTATGTCAGTTAATGTTGCGATTCCACCTAGAGCCCATTTACTAGTCTGGTGCCCCATCTCTGAGCAGTCTACATCTTCATCTGTCTGTATTTCCTTTAGCTGATAGGAAGCACCTAGAGATGCATATGTTAACTTCTTCCTGGGGTGGCTCATGAAAAGTAACAGACCAAGATAGTATTTAACAACCTAGCCTTTGCCTTATAGAGGGTAACATAGTAGAAGAACACAAACCCAGAGTTCCTTGTGATATAAGGCTGAGGCTAACCCCTGAAAAGTACATCTTTACCACCTTTTCTCATTTGCCCAACCTATTTCACTTACTTTCTTCATTGGTTTCTCTTGAAAACACTCTATCTGTAAATAATTTGCTCAAGAATCCTCCTAAGACAAGGAAAAACACACTTGAAAAAAATAAGTAAATCATTTCAATAAAATGTTTTTTATAACATTTATTTTTTTTCCAGTACTGGGGATTGAACCCAGAGGCATTCTACCTCTGAACTATAGCCCCAGCCCTATTTTTTATTCTTTATTTTGAAACAGGGACTCCCTAAGTTGTGGAGTGCCTCACTAGGTAGCTGAGGCTGGCCATGAACCTGGATCCTCTGGTCTCAGCCTCCCAAATGCTGGGATTACAAGCATGTGCCACCACACCGGCTTGTTTATAACATTTAGACAGGCATTTTCTTCAGATGGTAAGTTCTTGACTATTCCCTTAATAAAACTTGAGAAAATATTTTTTTAAACTTGATAAAAGGAACCTTTATATCATTTCTAATTCTTGCCTAGATTTATATCATTTGTCTTTTATTTATTTTTATTTCAAATCTTGTAGCCCTCAGTGGATGTTTTCTGACTTTGGGCAATGGGAAAATTGTTTTGCATTTGCCCAGGAGGAAGAAACAATCTAAATATAGAGATCTAACCAAAGTGAGAGTAAGAGAGTTCAATAGAGAGTTTGAGGTAGAAAGGGGATTCTGAACAAACAAACAACAACAACTGCAGCAGCAGCAACAACAACAAAACATTAATTGCTTGCTTGCTTTGCAGAAAAAAACAAAACCATAAAAACAACAGCAAAAAATCAAATAGTTACAAAAGCATTCTGTGTATCTGTATCGTGAGAGCAGAGTAGGAAGAAAAAAAATGTGTGTGTGTGTGTGTGTGTGTGTGTGTGTGTGTGTGTGTGTGTTGTGTTTCCTCCTTAGTGCCTGTGAGAGAGGTGAGGAGAGAAGAGAAAAGGAGGGAGAAGAAAGAGGTGGAGGAAGAGAAGAAGGAAAAAAAGGAGGAGGAGGAGAAAGAGGAGGAAGAGGAGCAAAAGGAGAAGGAGGAGAAATGTTTGCTTACGGTAAGGTCACTAACTGGTCTTTAATTACATTTGACTAAGGATTCAGAAATAAGAGCATCAATCAACCCAATAACATATGTATTATTCTGTGAATGTGCTCTAGGTGGAGGGTGATAATATTAGAGGAATTGAGAAGTTCACATTCTCTCCCAAAGAAATAGCACAAAGGACATTGCTCCCTAACATACATAGTTGTGATCTTTAAGTCTATCTCTCAAGTTAACAGTTAAGACATATATGAATCATTTTTTTATTCTTTATTTTGAAACTGAGTCTCACTAAGTTGCGAAGTGCCTCACTAGGTAGCTGAGGCTGGCCGCGAACCCGGATCCTCCGGTCTCAGCCTCCCGAATGCTGGGATTACAAGCGTGCGCCACCACGCCCGGCTATGAATCATTTTTTTAGTGAGATAGTTTATTAAATATTATTTTAACAAATAAAACGACTTCTATCTAGTTATAAGTAGAAAGGTTATGATGAAAGGAATCTGAGTAGTTTGTTGTCATAGGAAAGACAGGGAATGCATGGCATTTAGTTTAAGCCAAAGGAGGTTACTTTGTTTTGTGTTGAGTTTAGTATAAAAATTGCATATTAAGATCAGCCTTATAATGATAGTAACAGAAAACACCCCGTTTTTCCCAAGATTTTTGAGAGCTTATGAATTCTCAATAGGGAGAAAAACATCGGCCTGCCTCATTTCAATATAGAGTCAGGAGCCTTCTGGAAATAAAGCTTAAAGAAAAGAAAATGAATCAATCCCTGGCTCCCCCCTGCAGCTACTCTGGTATTTTCCGTCACTGAGTTTTGGAAATGTTTCAACTCCTTTCTTGAGGTCTTTTGGTTTTCTCTTTCACTTTTTTTAGGAAGTTAGTATTTTTATATTTTAATATTTTATTGGTGAATTGTAATTACACATCATAATGAGGTTTGGAATGATAGGGACATACATTCACACAGCCCTCAGTATATTTGCCTCTGGATCCCACCTCACTCCCTTCCTCTCCTCACATATATTATTGAGATTAGAATTTATGACTTTATATATAAACATTATATTATTTGAACTGTCTGCATCACATCTCTTTCCTCCTCCCCAACTCTTTCCCCGAAATCCCCTTCCTCTACTCTACAAGTATCTCTCCTCATTTATCTGAAGTCCTTTTTTTTCCCCCAGTTTCTCTCTAGCTTTCACATATGAGAGAAAACATACAACCCTTCACTTTCTGAGACTGGCGAACCTCACTCAGCATGATATGTTCTTTATGACTGAGTAAAATTCCATTGTGTGTATATATACCACATGTTCATCATCTGTTCTTCTATTGATGGACACCTAGGCTGGTTCCAGAGTTTGGCTATTGTGAATTGTGCTGCTATAAACATGGATGTGCATATATCACTACAATATCCTGACTTCAGTTCCCTTGGAAAAGTACCCAAGAGTGGTAGGTATAGTTGTGTCATATTTGGTGGTTCCACTCCCAGTTTTGTAAGTAATCTCCACAGTGATCTTCATAGATACTGGACTAATTTGCAATCCCACTAACAGTAAATAAGGGTTCCTCACTATTACTAAAGGTCCATTTGCTTACCTAGTATAACGAGGATAAGTTTTTTGTCTATTGTCCTCAACATGATTATGTTATGGAGATGCTTGCTGTATTGTACCAGTTCTGCTTGGTACTATAGGAACAGGGGGTTCAGAAATCCACCTATAGTTGAATGTCTCTGGTGGAACAGGGGGTGTCATTCAGTCAAATAGTAAGGGTCACATTATCCAATGGAATTGATGGTCTACATACAACCGATGTTCCGAGCACACCTGTGAGCTTACTTCTGAATCTCAGGCTGGAAGGTGGTGGCAGAAGTGGAGAACTCCTTCGAGGACCACAGTGGAATGCTTTCAGTGGTCATTGAAGGGGATGTCCATATCACTCCAAAATGTTCCCTGTATGAAAGGCTAAACTCTAACTGGTATAATTCTTTGAACCCAGAACTTGGAGTTTATGTGCAAAAGAACCTCTTTGAGAACAGTGTTGCATGCCTATAATCTCAGCAGTTGAAAGGTTGAGAGAGGAAGATCCCAGGTTCAAGGCCACAGTAAACATTAGTTTAAGAAGATCCTGTTTCAAAATTAAAAGTAAAAAGGAATGGGAATGCAGCTCAGTGGCAGAGTGCCCCTGGGTTAAAGCCCAAGTACTACACTAAAATAAACAAACAAACAAGCAAACAATAAATAAATAGATCTACCTCTTTTATGTCAACCAGCCCTGTGTCCATTACCTCAATCTTTAAAATCAAGTATGTCACAGAACAAAAATATCCCTTCTCTAAGACACACACAGATACATGCACTCATTTCTTGCTTTATAATGATTAAATTCTTTAAGGTTAGAATCATCCTTTAATTTTGTCATCTATCATCTACATAAGGTTTTGACACATTATCTCAGGTAAGGGAAGCCAACTAAACTTAATGCTTTAATATTTTTATACAAGCCATTCAACTTTTTGTTTGCAAAACTAGAAAACAGGAAGCCGATTTCAAGGTTATTTTCTGTCCTTGCTCATCTGTGAAGCTTTGCCAGCTCCTCTAGCTAAGAAAGATAAAAAGCAATTCAATATAGCATATCTTTTTTTAGGATCCCCCACCTTATAGTTTAATTATATTTGAACTAGAGTTTTCCAAACTTATTTTGGCCCTTTTAATATCCCCTCAAACTAGGGTTCTGCAGAGCATAATCTTTTGAGTGCTTGACTGCAAATTGCATTATTTTCTATTTGCATCTTTTAAAACTATGTAAAGTAGAAAAAATGAAAGTGGATAACTAAAATTTCCTATGCCTCATTTCTCCTATCTTTTAAATCGAATTAATAGGATCTGTCATATTTATTTCTGTCTTGTAACCTTGTGAAGTTTTAAGTAAGCATGGCCTGCAAATGATTTTAAATTTGGTATATCCAGTTACTCTTTCAGGTAAGGTTTTTTTTTTTCTTTTTAATATTGCCTTTAAGATCTTTCTTTTTTTTTTTTTTGTGGTACTGGGGTTTGAACCCAGAAGTGCTCTACAGAGTTTCTTACTAAGTTACTATAAATTGGCCTCAAACTTATGATCCTTCTGCCTCAGACTCCTAAGTTATGAAATAAAGGCATACCCATTGACTCTTATTATAAAGCTTTTCTTTTATTGTCATTAAATCCTTAATGACTAAAGAGTTTTATATCTCAGCATAATTCTGACAAATCTGTTGCTCTTTTAACACACTTAAAATTATACTCACTCTTGCAATTCACTAAAAACCTTAGGAAATAATCTAATATCTTACATCAATTCATACTTTATCATCTATGGGCATGAGTTGAGCAAGTAGATACTCTCTGCCTTAGCTCTCTAGGAAAAATCATGCTGATATAAAACTCATTAAGGATTTGATAACAATTAAAGAAAAATTTTATAATCAGGGTCATTGGCACAGGCCTATATTTCCATTACTTAGGAGTTTGAGACAGTAGGATCATAGATTTGAGGCCAATGTGTAGTAACTTAGTGAGATATTCTGTTACAAAATAAGAAATAAAAAGGACTGGTAGTGTTATTGCTTACCTAGTTGTACTTCCCTTGATATGGCAGAATTATGACAGCAAAAAGTGACTTTATTCAGATATTTACATATGACCTCTCTATTTGGGGGATATCTTAAATATACTGAATGTTCTAAAGTCTTGTTCTTACATCAAAGTTCCTAATATTATCTGGGGACTGGGTATATGTAAATTTCTGATTGGTGTTTTAAATAATCATACATTTTTCTCTATCATAATTTAGCCTGGCTTCTAAGACAAATCAGAATACTCAATTTTTTTCAATGAAGGCAGTAATGAGACTCTTTTGGTTACTTGAATAAGTGCTAGTTTATATGTAACTCTATTTATTTATTTATTTATTTATTTATTTATTTATTTATTTATTTATTTATGGTACTGGGGATTGAATCCAGGGGCATTCTACCTCTGAGCTACACCCCCAGCACTATTTTATTTTTTATTTTGTGGAAAGCCTCATTATGTTGCTGCGGCTGGCTGTGAACCTGTGATCCTCTTGTCTTAGCCATCTGTATCACCTTCTGTGAGGTGTGTGTGAAGGGGAGGTTGAGCAGGGAAGTAAGAGAATGGGTACCAGCAGATCAGGGTCCACCAGCCCACAAAATAAGAATTCAAATTAAGGATTAAAATTGGAAAATAATGGCTCCCCAAAACCCAGTTCTAATGAATCATAAAAGAGAAGATGGGAAACACATTAAAAAACAGAGAAGATGAGGAACCTCAGTAAGGTTTAAAAGCCCACCTCAAAGAGCTTCAGTGGTTATTCTCTTTGAGGGATCACTCTCCATTGTGAGGGTTGGGGGGGCTGTTTTTGTCTTCCATTTTCCCTGACTTTAAATAAACTTTCATATTTCTATATCCTTCACTAATCCTTGGACTTCATTCATTGAAATCCACTAAACAAGAACTCTGTAAGAGGTGACACTCCTGTTTCAATGAGTTAGAATAAAGCTCCTCCAAACACCCCAAATCATGTAGTTTAGATCCTAGATGAGCCCCATCATGATGACCTAGTCTTTGTAATTAGTTCGTAGTAAGTGCCATCCTCTGTTTTCTACTTTCAAAATTGAAGGCAACTCTAAATTCAAAACTTGAAAAAATACAGAAATTATTTCCAACAGGGATAACATGCTAGTCGCAAGTACAGCGTCAGCTGGGAAGGTTTGGTTTGGAAACCACATATGTAATCCTGAGTCTGGATTTTAGGTCCATCAACTCCTAACTATGAAACACCTCCTCATCTATAAGATGTAGGAAATAATGCAACACCACAGAGGTATTTTACACCCAGGTAATGTATTGTACATCATGAAACTAGCATAGTACTCAATAAAATATGGGCTTTATCATCCCCATCAGCTATCCAACCTCCCTAAAATATCATTTTCTGTGTACCTGCATGCAAATCAACATTCCACAAAATTCAAATTTTGAGCAAGTTACTCTATCTGTAAAGTTTCTCCATGGTGTCTGCTTTCTCCTAAAAATATGAATTTTTAGGTTTTTATATTAATGTTGGTATTTGTTTCTGAGACCTAACATGATACTGATGAGTATCCTCGATTGAAAAAGTTATTTTGATATCAAGATGTCAAAACATTTGTTGTGTGCCAGAACAGAAGAATACTTTTCATGTTTATGAGATAAAAAGACTTATGAAAACCATTCCATTTTTCTCTCCTTTCTTGAATCTAAGGAATATACCATTCAGTTCATAGTAGCTGATTTATGGCAAAAGTACCCCCCCAATTAGAAGGAAACAACTTTCACTTTCAGGTAAAGCTTTTAAAAAGGTGAAACAAACACACTTCGGTGATTTGTCTGACTTGGTAAATTTTCATTCTTTGAAATGTGAACTTAAGGTATGACTGTTTACTTGAAACTTCACATTCTCTTAGAAATCATTCACATTTTACTTCAGGAATGAAGCCTTGCACCACAGAATTTTGTCTTGGGGAAAAAAAAGTCTGTCTCTTTTCGAGTTTCTGGACAATTGTAACTAAACTTTCCCTAATTCTCTCTCTTTCTTGACTCATGCAAACTTGACAGTGAGGCACAGCAGTAACAAAAGTGTTAAAGGAAAATAATGAGTGAGATGGAGCAGGACAAGGATGTTCCAGACCACAATGCCAACTTCCGAAATTAGAGGAGCATATTCTGTTATCTTTAACATGGTGAAGATTCCTTTCTTCTCAGGTCCCTATTTCTGTGCTTGATCAGTTTCAAGTAAAACAGAGGATCTGACCAGCACTTGGTATCTCATTTAGATGTTTGTCAGCAACTGATTTTGTGACTTCAATTTTGATTCAAAAAGAGACCATAGTTTGGTTGAGAAGTAAAAATTAAGAGAGAATTTGAGCCGGGCGTGGTGGCGCACGCTTGTAATCCCAGCATTCGGGAGGCTGAGACCGGAGGATCCGGGTTCGCGGCCAGCCTCAGCTACCTAGTGAGGCACTCCGCAACTCAGTGAGACTCTGTTTCAAAATAAAGAATAAAAAGGGGCTGGGGGTGTAGCTCGGAGGTAGAATGCCCCTGATTTCAATCCCCAGTACCGCAAAAAAAAAAAAAAAAAAAAAAAAGAGATAATTTGAGATCCTTAAGTCAGAGTCAGATGGGAGAGACAGATGAGAAAGCCTGGATTACAACGAGTAAATCAAAGTAAGTAAATTAACAGAAAGATGATGAGAATAGACAACATTTATTTATTTATTTATTTATTTATTTATTTATTTATTTATTCATTCATTTATTCATTCATTGGTACTGGGTATTGACCCAGGGACATTCTATCTCTGAACTAACCCTCAGCCCCTTTTTTACAAACTTTTTATTTTGAAACAGAGTCTCAAAAAGTTGCCGAGGGCTATGCTAAATTGCTGAGGCAAGCAGACATTCATTGTGCAAACACTTCTTTCAACCAGGTACATTTTGTCCCATGATTGAGACATGGATGCAAGTTATTGATTGTCCAGTATTGATCAGGAATGATTCAAGTTCTGGGTGGGGTGGATTCCAAGGTACCTATAATTATTTAGTATGCAGAAAGTAAAACATAAGTTCTTATCACCAGGAGTTACTTTCTTACCTGTAAATATCCCAGTGCATATAATTATTATAACAGGTTTTGTGAATAAAAGAGTTAATTTATATTGTTTTTTTTGCTATTCATTTTTTCTATGCTTTTTCTTTTATTGAGAAAGAATAAAGGATAAGTTATCCTTATTGATACAAAAGTTGATTTAGTTTTAATATTTGTTACTGTTTTTGTTCATTGCTATCTTTCATTGCACAAGTAGGTCTATGCATCTAAGGAAGAACACAAGTTATTCTATTTTCTACAGAAATATAATAAATATCTTAGAGATAGCACACATATCACATATTCTCATAAGTAAAATTCCTAGAAAAGTATTGATGACTATCATGTTTTAAGATCTCTTAATTTTATACTCTCTTTTATTTCTCCTTGCAGTCTAAACCTTAAACATTTATAATTCTGGTATTTAAAAACATATATGTTATTGCCTTTTACTTTTCTAACACTCTGAGCTAAAGTTTCTATTACTGTTCACAATTTCATTCTTTCCCAATATAGTGCAGGCACATGTATTTCCATATCAGTAATATCAGCTATGAAACAAGGCTTTCCATGGTGATGTAGTGTCAGATGTGATGGGAGGGATCCTTTAGAACCTGTATGCCTTTCAATGGTGACTTTCCTGTTTATTTCCCAGCACTGATTTGACCAAACATAGCATAATACTTCTTTCAATTCTTTTTTCAATTTGCCTTTTTTGCACTATGCTGTAAGGCCAATTGCTTCATACCCTTGACTTTAGACTCATTAATTAACTAGCTGCTTTGAATGAGAGTCTAACTTTGGACTCATTCCCATACACTTGCCATTAAAAGCTTTTGGAAGCCAAACATTGTAGCACATGCCTCTAGTCCCACTACTTGGTGTGTGTGTGGGGGGGGGTGGGGGGGCTGGGATGGGAAGATAGCAGTTTGAAGACTGGCCTCAACAGTTTAGTGAGACTCTCAGCAACCTAGTGAGATCCTATTTCAAAATAAAATAAAATAGGGCTGTGGGAATGTAGCTCAGTAACAGAATGCCCCTGGGTTCAATCTCGAGTACCATGAAAACAAACAAACAAAAGCTTCTGGAGTGAGCTCTATGAATACTTTTTTTATTCTTTGACTAGGACTTTTCAAATCTGTTAAGTCTTATCCTACACAGATGGGTCTTATTATAAAGGATGTGAATATAGGAATAAGGCAGAGACAAAACTTTTAACATCTGCGTACAGTTTGCTAAAGGGACAATTTATAAGAGTTCACATGATTTGGATGTTATATTAAACCAAACTACTATTGTGACACAAAATATTTTCAGTGGACATTTATAATCTTTTATACTCATGATTCTTCTCAGTCTCTTGAAACACTATTCCATTTTAATAAAGATGTCCTCTCTTCCATCTCGTTTTTGAAAACAACACAGACTGTGGCTTAATCTTAGAATAATTATCTAGACTTGATTTTCAGCAATTGGAATTAAGGTTCCATAAAAGGCATAGAGATACTTTTGTTTATTCCTTTATGACTTTTTTTTTTCATCCATTAAAAAAATATCCTGCCCTGTGACCACTGAGTTCTCCAAAAACATGTCTGAACATATTTCAACCTACTCCCTCTACTCAAAATTAAATATTCCTCCATTTAATAATACCTGATTATGTACTATTAAAAATGCATATAAATATACATTCCTTGGGCATAGCTCCCTAATGAAATGACAAGTGTTTGAGGGCAAGAACTGTGGGAGGTAATTCTTTATATTTTTCTATAGCATTATATACATGGCAAGCTTTCATTCCATTATTACCAAAATGAATTTAAAGGAAAGCTTATTTTTACTTTAGATCTCCAAATTAGATTTGTAATTGTCACCTAAACTATACTTCCTACTGAAAAACATTACAATTTCTTTTCTTTTTCAGAAAACAATTAGTCATTAAGAATATCAAACCCCCAAGGGCAGGAAAAAAGTATTTAAACCTCACCACATGTGGTTTAAAACAGGATTTTCTAACTGGGGAGACTAATCAAGCACATTGAATGTTCTAAATGTATTTTCTATTAAACAGGGACTGCTGTAAGGCCAACTGCTTCCCACCCTTGTCTTTAGACTCATTAATTAACTAGCTGCTGTGAAAAATTCATTCTAAAGAAATAAGTTAACTCAAGATAATCCAGAAATGAATTTGCTTTGAGGACTGGAGCCTGCCTCCTGACCACATGTGTAAATTGAACAATGGTGGGTAGAGCTGGAGCTGTAAAGTTAGTGTTTTGTAAAACAAGGGGGGAGATTATGTTTGAGACCCTGTGTCTGTTACCATGCTCAATTTATCTACACAAATTTTATCTTCTTGATTGAAGTGAATGGCTGGTTCAGTCAAAATTTCCAAAGAGCATTTTTTTTTTAACTTGATTGTTCAACCATTTAAAAATTTGGAACAACTAGCCAATATGAGTGAGGAATTCCAGAGGGAAAAAAAGTTTCTGAGATTGCCTTTATATTTTCACATTCAATATTTTAGTCTTTATTTAGTTATTTATCTTTATCTAGTTTTTCTTTTTTTACTTGTTGCATCATAAATCCAGAGTTGAATCCACTAGTAAACATTCCTTTTCATGCAGAAGCATTTAAATGACAACCAACTCTTGGGCTAGATCTGGTCAGAATAAAACATTCAGCACCCATCTTTTCTTTACCATTCATTGAGCCTATGTGTCATTGACAGACTGGGAGACTTCTTCCCTGGGAGTCAGTCCTATTGCTTACTGTCTTGAAATCATCGCATCTTTTCTCTTTCTTCTTCTGCCTCTCGTTTTATTAAAATCCACAGTGTTTCTTGAAAATTCTGGTAATTGAGATACTGACAGTTCTTCTCAGAGTCCTATTTTGGTACACACACACACACACACACACACACACACACACACACATATATACACACACACACACAATACCAGATAGGATGCACTTTCCACTATGATTTCTTTCTTATCTTTTGTCCTAACACTGGCACTTATCTATCCTAAACACAGAGGTGTAAATCATCATGCTATGTGTTATCTGCCTGAGAAATATGTGAGCTGCCTTTGCATACATTAACTCATTCACAAGGAGTATGCAAAGCATCATGCTGGATGTTTTTGCATGTGTTTTCTTATCTGGAAATGTACAATGTAAGATTTTTCTAATGATAGAAAATACTGCTCAGACTTACTCGTTTATTTGACATGTGTCTATACCACTAACAGGTCCCCTGTTAAGATTAGGAAATGCTATTTTGAAAGAGTAGGGGTAACAAAGGGAGGTCAAAATGACAGAAAAGGGATGGAGGAAAGAGTGAGAAACTTAAGGATAAGTGGGAAAATAGAGGTGATTTTGGAAGGAAGTGCTAATCTTTTCTTACTCAATGCTTTACTATATACAATTAGCAAATCATTTCCCTCTCTCCCTCCCTCCCTTTCTTCCTTCCTCCCTCCCTCTTTCCCTCCCCACCTCTTTCTTTCTTTCTTTTCCTTCCCTCCCCACCTCTTTCTTTCTTTCTTTTCCTTCCCTCCCCACCTCTCCTTCCTTCCTTCCTTCCTTCCTTCCTTCCTTCCTTCCTTCCTTCCTTCCTTCCTTTCTTTCTTTCTTTCTTTCCTTCTTTCTTTCTTTCTTTCCTGTTTTCTCTTACTCTCTTTTCTGTGCTGGGAAAAGAACCTAGGGCCTTGCACATATTAGGCAAGCACTATACCACTGAGCTACATCACCAGCCTGAATTAGCAAGTCTAAAACTAATGTTCTTAGATTAGAATATTTCAATGATATGAAGAATTCATGATAATTTACTCTTTATTTTTGCTTACCTAAATCATGTAAGAAAATAATACATTCTATTCCACATGGATATCACCATAACTTTTATCATGTGTATATATATATGCACATTATATAATATGTAATATGTACACATATATCACATATTATATACATATAACATATACTCATATATTGCATATTTTATATGTATTTAGTTTTCTTGGTCAAGATTTTTTAAAGTATACAAAAAGATTTTGAAGGCAGGTTTTTTTAATGCAAATAGTTCCCTTATTACCTTTCAATTTCTTAATTATTTGAACTTCAAAATCAGGTCTTCAACCTAGTGAGGCACTCCGTAACTTAGTGAGACTCGGTTTCAAAATAAAGAATAAAAAAAAATAGGGCTGGGGGTATAACTCGGAGGTAGAATGCCCCTGAGTTCAATCCCCAGTACAGAAAAAAAAAATCAGGTATTCAGTGTTCTTCATAATCTTCTGCTTAGTTATTTATCCAGCCTCACTTTCTTCTTTGAGACCTCACGTCAAACATCAGTATCTGGCAATTCTAAATCATTTCTAAGTACCAAAACATACCTGTGATCCACCCACTTCCCTTTAGAATTCTTACATAGGCCTAAAATTACTTCTTTCTTGTTGAATTTTCCAACTGCAAAATTCATGTCTTGTTTGTTGTCTACCCAAATGAAGTATATATGGCTGTCTTTCTGGCTGGATATATGGGTAGGTGGATGGATAGACAGATGGAGGCTTTAAATATGTAAAGTCAGTCTTTCTAAGGAAAGTTTTGTAGAATATGATATTATTGCATTTGTCATCAAGAATGGAAGGACCTATGTCATAGTTAAAAATTTCTAAATTTCTAAAACCATAGATTTAAATATTATGAAGAAGAGAAGAAAAACAGGGATAGGAAGTATTTTCTCTATCATAATAACCACTTTCAATTAAAATTAATGATCAATAATTCTATCATCCTAGAAAAGTGATCTTAAAATTTAATTTCAAATTATTTTAAACTATTATTTTTTTCTGTGGCTGAATTGAAAGCCCATCTTTTCAACATATGTATTTTTAAAACAGAATTCTAAAAGCTGTTCAATAACATATGGTTGTTTTCTTGAAATTAATAATAAATCCTAATATACAGTCAAATAATCCATAACTGAAATTATAGAAGAAATGATTGTTTCAAATAATGAATAATGATACTGATAGGGAGATTTTCTTTTTTCTTCATGCACTTTTTTTCACTCAAAAGTATTGCTTCATTGCCTATTTGGGAAAACAAATGCTCATTTTTCTTATGATTCTTAATTTTCTTTGGGGATATTTTATAAAAAAACATTCTGGCTATTTGCAATAATTACACCCAGAAAAGCGATATGAAGTTCATTCTCCAACATCTGGAAATTAAACCAGAGATTCCTATTAATTAGGATAACAGAGTCATCTGGTATTGACGTTGGTGTGGTGCAGGGGAGGAGTAGAGTAAAAAATACAAGCCAGGGTGTAATGTATGGGACCAAAAGGCTGGAAGGGATCCTAAATCTGCATGGTCTGGATGGTTTACCAAAAAGAACAATCTTCAAGATCACTGTTGTGGACAAAGTAGAAAGGGAAAAGATAGAATTCTGGAAGGAAACAGTTCAAATATTGGGGTGGGATGTGGAAGGAAGTACACCAAGAACTGTGTGCATGTGTGTTTATATTATATACAGCCTCACTATGATGTATAATCAAAATGCACTGATAAAAGTATTTTTAAAAACTAAAAAAAAAAAAGGTATCCTTCCAAGGTACTCTTTCCTCCAAGAAAAATGAGCTGCTTTTGTAGAGATAATAATGGAATACAGGAAGTTCTCGATCTGCTACAGGCTGTCATGTAGATGTGTGAAGCATTCGTCTATTCTTTTGCAGAAGATTCAAGGTAACATTACCCATCAGTCCTCCTTCTTCAGTCATAACTCTGCTCAAGGCCTGAGGCAAGCCCAGAATCCCAGTCACTAAGGGAGGTGCCTGTCACTCCTGGGGTGCACTCTGCCTCTGGCCCAGCAGCTGTTGTTTAGTGAAAGATCAGTGAAGCAAAACATTATGCAACGATGAAAAATAGATCTTGAGCCACCACTCAGGTTCTTACCCCTTTGTTCTACATTAGTAGTAGACCTCTGGGATTCATTTAGCTGTAATCATTTGTTACTGAGGGGCAACTGCCTTTCACACAATGAAGATGGAGTCACCTTTGAAACAAGTGCAAATGAGGAGAAATCATTTTTTCGATATAACCTCTCAGGACTGCTTTTGATAAAATGGTGCTTGCTCAAAGAGTCTGCCCAGAATGTAGATTATATTCATCAATAACAAATGAGGAGTTTTTCACTTCTCTTTTTTTTTCCTTCTCCCCAGGAAGTTAATTGGTTTATCTTCTGGAATTTCTAATAAAATTTAACTAGAATAAAATACCAATTCTTCAAGTTTCTAGCAGGTTTTTTTTTGTGTGTGTGTGTGTAATAATATCCTAGTATGCTGTGTCATATCTTTTTTTTTTAACTTTATTTACTTTTGGTGAAAGCATACTAGTTAAATCTCATGCATTCTGATGTAAATACCGATTTTGACTATAGTCCTGTCATTCCCTAAGGCACATTACACATTTAATAGAAGTGCTTCCTCTCTGCCCAGGCAACTCTCTCTAAAGTCAATGACTTTGGTACAGTCTTTCAGATCTCAATATAAGTAATTTCCATCTCAGCCTTGAAATGACGATCAATAGTTTGTGATTTCTTCCACATAATTTAATCCATTAGATTTATTGGCAATGCCAATGCCAAACATCAAATCTTTAATGAAAATGAAGATTAATATTTGGCCAAGTAACCTCAGATCAACAAATGTCTGAAGCATTTGTGTTGCCTGCATTGAACATTGATTTCTTTCTCCTGGAAAACAATTTCTCACAGTGGAGAACACTTGCCTGAATCATATTCCTTTCCACATGAGTAAGAGGAAAGTGCTTTGAAACAATCACCAGGGAGCAGGGGCTCTGAATCTCTGCTATGTCTTTGCCCAACAATGCAGGTCCATGCCAAAAGCTTAGTGTACATTTTATATACATAAAACATTTTTCTCCCAAAACATCTCATGGAGTTAGAGCAGACATTATTTTGTTTCAATTTACTTTATGCTGGTGAAATTTACATAGTACAATTCATCAATTTTCAGTGTGCAATTGGAAGAGACAAATGTAATACTAGTGTAACCACAACCTTCATAATATAGAGATGATTTCCATCACTTCCAAATATGCCATTCTGCTTCTTTTGAGCCAACTCTTCCCACCATCCCCTGGATCCTAACAAGTAGAGATATTCTTACATCACTATCATTTCACCCTCTTTAGAGTTTCATATAAATGGACTCATGCAGTATGTAGTATGTATGTCTGATGCCTTCCACTTAATATAATACCTTTGAGAGTCACCTATATAGTTGCATGTAACAGTATTCACTTTGTTTTTATTTCTAAGTACTTTCCCTTTGTTTCTCTCACAAAAAAATTGCAGCATTTTTATCCACTCAATAGCTGATAAAGAAACTTGCTTTGTATCTAGATTTTTGCTATTATAAAGAAAGCCGGTATGAATAGTTGGATACAAGTCCTCCTAGGTTTGTGTTTCTCTTGGAAAACTAGGTGTAGAATTGCTGATCATATGTGAAGTGGGTCTGTAGCTGTGTAACAAACAACCCAACTGTATTCCAAAGTTGCTGCACTGCTTTTCATTCCCAACAGCAATGTATGGAACAGATGTTCAGTTACTCTACAGCTTTGCCAAAACTTGATATTGTAAGTCTTTAATTTTAGACCTCCTAATGGGTATATATTACTATCTAATTGTAGTCTTTCTTTGCATTTCACAAATGACTAATGATACTTTTCTGTTTTTAATGGGCTCATGTGCCATTTGACACATTATTTGGTGAAATGTCTCTTCAAATCTTTTGTCCATTAAAAAATACCAGATGTTTTAGTACTGAGTTGTAACAGTTCTTCTGAATTCTGGGAACTTCATCAGATATACACTCCACACTTATTTCCTCCCTCTTTGTGGTTTGCATTTGTATTTTCTTAGCAGTGACTATTGATGAACTAAGCATTTAATTTTGGTAGTGTATAATATGTTTTAATACTTCATTCTTTATTTTCTTTACTTTAAAACATTTTCCTTAATTCAAGATCACTTAAGTGATCGCTATTGCTTTCTTTCAGAAGTATTATAGTTTTCACACTAACAATAAAGTTTATGATTGATTTTGTGGTAAGTTTTACATGGAAGAGGTAAAGGATGAAGGTTTTTTTTTTTTTTCATATCAAAATCCAAATGCAGCACCATTGTTGAAACAATTACACTTTCCTATTGAATTGCCTTTTTATCTTTGTTGAAAATCAATTAATTATGCATGTATGGGTCTATTTTTGAACTCTTTCTTCTGTTACCTCATCCACATGTCTATCTTAATACCAATAGCATGGTGCAACTTGAACTTTGTAGTATGTAATGAAATTTGGTAGCAAAACCTGAAACAGAAGAATCATTCTATTAATCTCTATATTAAAACATTTTTCAGGAATTTGGAATATTAATCTACTTATCTTTCCTAGAATAAAACTCATTTGGTCATGATTTATCTTTTCTGTATAATGCAGAATTTGGTTTTTCGAATATATATATATATATTCGAAATATATATATATATATATATATATATTTATATATATATATATATATCAGGGGTTGAACTCAGGCCTATTTCATGTTTTTACTTTGGAACATTGTATCACTAGGTTGCTGAGGGTCTTACTAAATTGCTGAGGCTAGCTTTGAACCTGCAATCCTCCTGTCTCCTGCACCCAAGTGCTGGGGTTGTAGGCATGTGCCACTATGCCTTATGTGCTCATATTTTTTTAAAAACTTTTTGTGTTCTTTTATATTTATGAGAAACATTGATCCAAAGTTTTCTTGAACTGATTTGTAATAACTTTGTCATTGGAGTTATATCAGGGTCTTAAAAGAGTTGAGAAATATTTTCTCCTCTTCTATATCCGAGATAGGTGTCGATAGAATTTATATTATTTATTTCTTATATATGTACTTTATACATATACTTCACTTGGGAGAAAGTTGTAAGTATGAATTTATTTAACTGTGCATATATTGGAGAGTTGTTTCTAAAATAAATAGGGACTAGTGTAATACCTGACATGGGATAGCTAAAGCTTATTTCTGTATCCTGTATCCTGAGACTATTGCACAGTATCTAAAAAATAGTAGGTATGCAACAAGCATTAGATACAGATATTCCTAAATGATTATATGATATAAAGGGATCCTTTTCACCTACTTCTATGTAGATTGGGGATAAAATGCTGCATGTTTCTAAACTTCTTTCAGAATGCACAAATACAATGGTGAAGTTTCAAAAAAAGAATATGAAGAAGAAGAAGAAGAAGAAGAAGAAGAAGAAGAAGAAGAAGAAGAAGAAGAAGAAGAAGAAGAAGTCAGTGAGAAAGTGAGAACCAGGGGAAGAATACTAAGCCAGAATATGATGAAAAAAATCAGGAATGTAGTCATAGGGGAAGCAGACACAGATGCTAAATTTAAAAGGCAAGCCAGGCACATGCTTGTAATCCCAGTATTTGGGAGGCGGAAACTGGAGGATCTCGGGTTCACAGTCAGCCTCAGCTACTTAGTGAGGCCCTACACAACTTAGTGAGACTGTTTCAATATAAAGAATAAAAAATGGGGCTAGGGGTGTAGCTCAGAGGTAGAATGCCTCTGGGTTCAATCCCCAGTACCTCAAAAAACAAAATGAAACAAAACAAAAAAGGCAAGAGACTATACTCTAAAAGACATATGGGAACAAAAGTCAGAAATCAAAAGCTAGCTGAAACAGAAGTGGGACAAAACAATTAAGGATGGGCACTGAAGAGTGATAAGAAAGCAGAGGCCAGTTATACCTAATCTGTAAAAGTGGCTTATTCTGGTGTTCTATTCTGCTGGGCTGCACTGAATAAATATGACATCAAGAAGGCTGATCTTCCACATTAACAAGCACAACAATCTGGTTAGCTAGACTAGCCTGTGAAAGATTAGTATTGTTAGGAATTTAGAGAGACTTGAAGTAAGGCATTCTAGTTGCCACAGGATAAAATGCTTGGCAGGTCAACATTACAATAGAAAGTAATACTCTGTTAAGGGAAGTTTCCTTTTCATTTTTTTTCTATACAATCTCCTTTACAACTTGAAATAGATAACCCCTGGTAGCGACATTTTGAGTGGCAGGTTTTATGGTGCTATTGTAGATCTTGAGGGGGGAAATCTACTGCCAATTCAGGTAATGTTTGGCTAGCACATAATGGCCAGGCAGGTGAGCAAAGAGTGGGAAGATCAATAAGATACCCTGTCATTGTAAAATCTAGGATACGGGGTAAATTTATTTTCTTCACCCCATGGATTTCAAATTCCATTCTCTGTAGGATGTGTTTTAAAGAATCCTGGTGGAATAACTTGCATTGTATATGCATTCTGGAAGGGAGAAACTTACCAAGAAAATGAACAGTTTCCAAATTTAACAAATGACTGGTTGTGAACGGGCTGTATTTTTAAAGATGAAAATGTCAAAAAATTTCAATTACTGAAATAACAGACCATTTTTCATAATTTTTTTTTAAAAAAGACTAATTCCTGGGAAGCATCAAAAGCTCAATGGAATGCACATGTATGCACATGTAGATATGTATTTGTGAAAATAAATGTACTTGTATGTGTGTATGCATGGATAAACATGTTTTATTTAGTTTTCCATGGTTATATAACCCCTACTAGGCACAAGTTTATTTGCTTACTTTTATAGATTATTAAATGAAGGGAAAATTATCATCATGCTAATTAATATGCTAGGTAGATAAATTATTAAAACACCTAAAATTATATCAAGGTTATTTTTCTTTTCATTAATTTAATTGAAGACCATCAACATTTTGAAAGTCACTGTAGGGACTACAATGGTGACCAAGATATAATCACAAATTTTCTTGGGCTTATCAATCCTGGTGTGGTGCTCAGATTTGCATGGAAAACTGTCTGTATAAAGTGATATGTAAGCTACAAAATTTCATAATTCTTCTAGGGCATGACCTCTTGTGAAATGAGTAAAAATAAAGTTTGTAATACAGAATTATGTAGAAATGAGTCCTCAAAAATGGAAAGTTTTTTTTCCTGACAATTCAATTAAATTATATATCATTTTACATAGTGTTTAACCTGAAAGTAATCACAAGAAAAAAAAATGCCAGAAATGCAAATTGTGAAACATTCTACACTAAAATTGGCCTAAGATATTTTAATTTGTCAATGCCATGAGGAAAATAAAAATGATGGAGAAGGGGTGCTGTAGCTTAAAAGAAAAGCAAATAGAATGTATGATCCTTGATCCTGCATTGAAGAAAATAAATCTTTGTACAATGAATCACATTTGAATATAAAAAGAATACTAAACAATAATGATGAATCAGTTTTAAATTTGGGGGGTATAGTTTCATATTTGATCCTCCTCAAATAAAGCCCTGAGACAGCAATTTGTGTATAGATAATTTATTTTGAAGATTATCCCAGAAAGAGAAATGGAATGGAGACCGTAAGAGAGAGAAGCAAATTCCTTTTACAAATGGTGCAGCTTTGATGGAGTTGCTTACTGTAGATACAGGAGTATGTATTCCTCTAGGAATTCTCTGAAGCATTGCATAGAATGTGCCCCAGGAAAATCAGCTGAAAGGCAAGGGGCTGGGATACTTACCCATGGAAAGTAGCTTTCTGCAGGTGTTATTTTGCCTATATTTCCAAGCATATTTGTTCAGGTAAGTCCTAAAAGGGAAAAAATATTAAGATTTTTGTAATGGTACATAAATTCGCAAGCTTTCAGTGTAAATAAGAACTAACTTATTTAACCATAGCAGAAGTTATAATCCAACCTGGGTCAGCATGTGTCATAATGTTATTGTGGTAGTATAAGATAACATTCTCCTTTTTGTAACATAAATAGTATGAAGTATTTAAGGGTGAAATGTCAAGATACCTTTCACTCAATATCAAGTAGATCTTGTGTGTCACATATGTGTGTGAGTGTATGTGTTTGTATACAGAGAGGGGTAGGGATGAGAGTCAAAGTCAGTAAAGCCAAGTCTGTTGTGCCATTCTTTAAACTCCAATGCCAGTTTGAATTTTTTTTAAATCAAACATTGCAGAAAAAAGGACAAGATTTTAATAGAGGGATTTAGAATACAAAAGGTTATTATTCATTTAAGAAAGCTTAAGGAATGAAAGAGTGAATTTAAGAGCCATCAAGGTAAAAACAACATCACATTAAAACTGGATGGGTGGAGTGTTTGGGATTCTTAGTTCAAAGTTCTAAAAGAATTTGAAGATTATTCTGCAATTCATGGCAATTTCTAGGTGTTTTCATGAAGGACAGAAGAAATGTACGTATATGGTATAAGAGGATTTCTCTTTCTCTCTCTTTCTCTGAACAAAACTTATAGCACTGTGAAACTTACTGTAAGCTACTAGAATAGTAAATTGAAAAATTAAGTTCTGAGCTTGGGTAGTATACAAGTTAAAAGTTAAAAGCCAAATGAATGAAAAATCTGAGATGAATGTCAATAAAGAATAAGTATGCACTGAGAGTTGATGTCTATCTAGTTAGACTCCAAAATAGCATGGGAAATGAAATCTATAACTTAATTTACCAATGTCCAATGTTTCTTCTTCGTGTCCTATGACCCCATTGCATAATTTGTGACCAAAAATGATAAATAAATTAATAAGGTATATATTGGATAATAAGGAAAACCTTTGCAGCTTCAACAAAAATAGAATTGAAGAGAAAAAGGAATTTTCGGGTATAGGAGAAAACCAATGAATGAAGTGCTGAATTGTAGATTGTATTGGAGGTATTGCAAAGTATTTAAACTTATTTTATATTTATGGTCTTCAAAGTTCTGACTTTTTTTTCTTGGTATGGGAGATTGAACCCATGGACATTCTACCGTTAAGCTAAACCCCCAACCCTGTTTTAGTTTGTGTTTTGAAACAGGGTTTTATTAAGTCATTGAGGGCCTCATTAAGTTGCTAAGGCTGGCCTTGAAGCTGTGATACTCCTGTTTTCGTTTCTCAAGTCCTGGGATTACAGGCATGTGCCACCATACCTGGCCAAAGTTCTGACTTTGAAAGCAAAAATTGCATGCAAGAATAAGAAGATGATAATTACGCAGTATTTTTAATGGACCCAGGGTTTCAGTGGTGAGCCACTCAGGAATTTGTTCCATGATAGGACTAAATAACATGGCAGATCCCAGAGATGTAAGAGGCAAACCTTTATTAATACACGTCAGAGTATTCTCTGGATTGAAGAGGCTTCTTTGACAAGTGGAGACCAAGGCAAAAGGAAATGCAAACTAAGCAGACATGCAGAAATATTTCTAGGGCTAGGGAGAAAGGAAGGTTGAGATGGATTTGGCTTTAGCTAGCTTGGTTTATGTGAATCAAAGGTGTATACACAGGTGTTTGGCAGTTAATACACGTTATCCATACATTTATCACAGCACACACTTAGACCTTTTATCTAAGGAACACATAAAGGACTAGAGAGCAGAGAGGATCAAGGAAGTCTACAGGTAAGTGTGAGAGATTTTTGAGGGGCTTAACACACTCACATCAAGGTTAACTGAAGAAAAATAGAGTTTATTTCAAACTAAAAGGGAGATCTTAAACACCATCAATAGATGATTTCTTCACATTACAAACAGGAATGAATTTTTCCTAATCAAAGCAACAACATGTCAATAGAGCCAAAGTAGAAGGAATAAGGGAGCTTAATCACGAAAACACCAGGGTCAGATAGGAAGGAAAAAGAATGTAGCCCTCACTGAGAAAATGCCAAATAGGGGACATTTTCTTCACCACATCTCTGACCACAGGAGTGGGCAAACTTCAGCGGGATTTATGTTATCAAACCATTCTCCACTCTGAAAGATTAAGCAGGTGGGCTTGGCATCAGTCCATTTGTGTTTGAATCCTGAGTTCTGTAGTTTGTAATGCTGTTGTATTGAGAAGTCATTTAACTTGAGTTTACTAATCCATAAGGTAGGAGCAATAACAGTAAAAACATAGAGGATGAACATTATTTTATTCCAAAAAGTAAACATTTTAGGTAAGTGTGGTTATTAAGGACATTTTACACATAAGAAACTGGGGGAGGGGTAAAAGTTATATTTTTTTCAATGTTACAAACTTGGAGTTTTCAAGTTTTACTTTTTATATATATTTTTAAATGTCAAATGGTCACTTTATTCCACATAGATATCTGTATATATTTACATTTTCTTTAATTCTTTTTTTAATTTTTTTATTTTTCAGCACGGAATTTTTATACATTTCTGAGTACAACAGGATTACATAGACATTTACTACACATCAATCATTGTCAGATCACAAATAGCACCACTTCTTCATTTTACACATATAGCCCACATTCTTAACATAGCCTATTCTCTTTTAAATAAAGACTATTTTGAGCAGGGGTACAACTCTTTAGAAGGAAACAAAATAAGAGTCAAGGATATCAAGGTAGACAACTCCTATTCAAAGACTAAAATGGGCAGAGAATGTCTTGGACAAGTCAAGGCAATTATTTTAGTCCTATTATAAGACAATTTCTATATGGAAGCAGCTTAACTTGGTTTCTTTAGCCAGGTGTCATAAAACATAAGAGGAACACATAACACATTCACAGCTCATACCTATTTTTTTTTTTCTTATCAAATCTCTTTGTGGTCATAATTTTGCTTCTAAATTAAGTCTCCAATACTAGTCAGTATTGAGTTTTCTGGACAACTATGTACCACTATATGTGTAGAGACATGTATATTTATATATTTATCTCATATAAACATTCTTAAAAATTAGAAACATTAGCTGGGCATGGTGGCATACTCCTGTAGTCCCAGTACTTGGGAAGCTGAGACAGGAGGATCATAGTTAGAGGACAACCTCAGTAAGTAGTGAGACTCTCATCAACCTAGAGAGACTCTTATTTCAAAATAAAAACAAAAAAGAGCTGGGGATGTAGCTTAGAGGTAGAATGTCCCTGGGATCAATCCCCAGTACTACAACAACAAAAAAAAAAAAAAAAAGAAAGAAAGAAACACTAAGCCCATCCACTCTGATACACCGTTAAGATGATTCTGAGCCAGAAAGCTTTTGGATCAAGCTCTAAAAGGAAGGAAAATCCACAATTTCATTCCTTTTGCAGGTGTCTATGTGCTAATGATATGCTCTTTTTCTTATTTACTCTTATCTATGATATTACTCCATTTTACAGATGACTATGTTATGGCTAAAATGGAGAACATAACTTGCCCAGTGTCACACAGCTATTTAGTAGGAAGGAGTATATTTAGTCACATTTCTTTGGACCCCAGAGTCCACCTTCTACGTATCATAAGAGTCAATCTGAGGAAATCCAGGTTCTCAAGGTAACCTTGCAGAGGGAATTTATTACTTTCTCTTTGTTGCAACACTGATAATGGCAGAAGACAAGGGCTTGAGACATGTCTAACTTTTTAGTTTTAACTAGAGAATATTCATGTGAAAACTAAATTCCTTCTTCACTTTGGACTACTAATTTGCTGACTTGGACATGGGAGAAGAATAGGAAGAATAAAGCCATTTGCTGTTTACTGATGCATTGTGTCTGCATTGATGCTGTCTGATTCAATTAAATATGCAGCTAGTCTCTGATTTCAATCACGGTGGACGATAGGGTCCTAGAGGCTTTATGATCAATGTATGCATCTTCTCACTTCCCTTCCCTGAATCTCTTTCCTGTGTTTTCATATTTCTTGAGGTTATCGTCCTCTGCCACTCTCATCTATACACTCATCTCTTGGAACAGTGGTTCTCTCAGTTTCTCCATGATTTGGGTTCCTGTGGATAAACTGACATGCTCAAGTTACAAATTGCTCTATTGTAGAAAAGTGAACTTATTCATCACTATCAGACACTTTCTAACTCTTGCTTTACAATAAAGGAACCAAGAAACATGTATGGATTCTTACTTTTTTAAAAAAATATTTCTTTATTTGGTATGCTGTAATTATACATCATAGGTTCAATGTGATAAAAATGTACCTGCACACAGTACTTAGTGAGATTCACTTCTTTCCTTAATTAAAAAAAAAGAGCCGGGCGTGGTGGCGCACGCTTGTAATCCCAGCATTCGGGAGGCTGAGACCGGAGGATCCGGGTTCGCGGCCAGCCTCAGCTACCTAGTGAGGCCTCCGCAACTTAGTGAGACTCGGTTTCAAAATAAAGAATAAAAAAATAGGGCTGGGGGTATAGCTCGGAGGTAGAATGCCCCTGAGTTCAATCCCCAGTACCGCAAAAAAAAAAAAAAAAAAAAAAAAAAAAAAAGTTTAGTGAGTTGAATACTTTCTACATTTCTTAAACATTGTATAATTTTATCATAGAATAAGTTCAACTTAAAATGGAATGGAATACCTTTTGTCAGAACTTTGTTTCCACGTATGTCCTAATACCTCTATGGGCGTACTTAAATGTTCTTTAAATGTTCTATGACAGATCACTCCTACTCATATTAAGCAGTTTATTCCTTCTTGAGTGAGAGATAACTTCTCTTTCCATATGCTAGAAATTACATCCTTGTATTTTTTATCTGTGGAGCCCAATTTATGCTCAGGGACATTGGGACAATGGGCTTAATCTTTTAAACTAACAGCCGTGAGGTATTACTTCCTCATGTTAAAAGAGTTGGAAAGATATAGGCTTGGTAGTGCACACCTATAATCTCAGCACTTGAGAGGCTGAGATAGAAAGATCACAGGTTCACAGATAGCCTCAGCAAGTAGGAAGACTGTCATCAACCTAGCAAGACCCTGTTTCAAAATAAAAATAAAATAGTGTTGTGGGTATACTTTGGAAGTATAATACCTCTGAGTTCAATCCCCAATACCACATACACACACACACACACACACACACACACACAAGAGTTGGAAAAACTTTACCTTTCTTCAATGATGATTATTTTTATTTATTTTATTTTTTTAATTTTTAGTACTATGAATTGAACCCAGGGACATTCTACTTCTGAGCTTCACTCCCAGCTCTTTTTATTTTTTATATCAAAACAAGGTCTTGCTAAATTTAGAATCTTCCTTAAGTTGCTAAAGCTGTCCTCAAACCTGAGACTTTCTGGTTTTAGCCTCCTAAGTATTGGGATTATAGCTGTGTGCCATATGCCTGGCTACTTCATATGATTGTTCTTGAAGCCAACAAAACTATTTGCCTTTATAAATCAAGTTGCTGTTATTTTTTTCTTCCTTCTTTCCTTTATCTTTATCCTTTTATTTTCAATTACAAAATAGGAATATGTATTCCCTATGTTTGTCAGTTTTTTGTCACTGTGACACTTAAAGGAGGAAAGCTTTATTTTGGCTCACAGTTTTAGAGGTTTCAGTCCCTGATTGGTTGGCTGCATTGGTTCTGGGCCTGTGGTGAGGCAGAATATTATGGAGAAAAGGCATGGTGGAGGAAAGATGCTCACCTCATAGTAGCTAGAAAGCAAAGGGAGAAGGCAAGATATACTCTTCCCGCCAGAAGTAGTGGCCCAAACCTGTAATCCTCGTACTTGGTAGGGTTAGACAGGAGAATCTGTCTGAGGATAGCATCATCAAGTAGTGAGATTCTCATTAACGTAATGAGATCTGGTTTCAAAATAAAAATAAAATAGGGCTGGAGGTGTATCTCAGAGATAGGATGCCTTTGGATTCAATTCCTGGTACTACACACACACACATGATATATGCTCCCAGGGCACACACCTAGTGACCTATCAAATTTAACTAAGTCAGACTTCCTCTCGTTTCTATCACCTGCCCAAAGTTTGTTTGTATTATGAATCTGCTAATGCAGTAATTCACTGTTTAGATCAGAGCTCTCATGATCCAATAGCTACCAAAATCCTCAACTCGGAACATTGCTGCACTGGAGATCAAGTCTTCAACACAGGACTCTTTGGGGAAAATTCCACATCCAAGCAATAATGCTTCCTTAAGATAAGCATTAGTTTATCTGATTTAGGCCAAAGTGTCTATTTGCCATAATGTGTATAGTTTCTACTTCTAGATCATTTGTATGCTTTTTTAAAAATATATATAATCATAGCCACCTGCTCCAAGTTAATGACATCTGCCAGCATTTCTTTTCTTGTTCTAATACCTTGGTGAGGAGAGGTTAATGCTGAGGTGATGATAATATATTTGGATCAAGACCTAAGGTTAGTTGAAGCAAGAGAAATTGGATAGCTTAATGGTTCTCACCAGTATCATTTGAAAGGGTTTTTTCACAAGCCAGACTGCAGTGCCCCACCCCTAGAATTTCTTAGGAAATTCAGTAGGAGGGTGGTAAGATATAACTTTCATTTCTAACTAATTCCCAGGCCCAGGAATTGATCCATTGATACAGCCAGAAACGCATTCGTATGCTTAGGTATAGAATATCTCCTGAAAAGCTAATGTATGAAGGTTCACAGTTGATGTAATTAAGTCTTGAGGATTCTAATCGCATCAGTCAGTAGATAAATGCATTGTAATGGATTTAGTGGGTGGTCATCTAGGCCAGTGGGGTACAGATGGAGAAGGTGGGTTCCTGGGAGTGCGGCTTCAGGGACAGTGCTCTTGTATTTGAATCCCTTTGCTCATTCTATTGCTTTTGTCCCCTGTGATGTGAAAGCTCTCTCCCACTTCCTGCTTCCTGGCTGCCATACTCTGAGATCTGCAAACCCCAGCCTCACATGGAGTGAACCCCACATCTCCAAAAACTGAGCAATAAGTTTTTTTTTTCCCTCTAAACTATGTGGTCAGTTGTTTTGGATAATATCAGTGAGGATGTTGACAGAGACACATCAGTCCTAAGTCCATAATTGCATTCAAGGAAACTAATTAGGGTCTAAAATTAAGATTTAGGATTATTTCCACAGTAATGGAAAGAATAAAAAGGCAGAAACACAAAGTAAACACAAGAGATCAGAAGTCTGGCAAAATCAGGTGAGCTCAAATGGGGGACAAGAGAATGGATAAAGTGGGCCAGAGAAGAAAATCTTCAGACTTTTATTATTGAAGTTTATTCATACATTTATATGCTTAATTAGAAGTAACCTACTTTATTCCAAGAATGTATTTAGGTCAGGTATTAAGCATACAATATAACCAGGCAGAAAAAAAAATAAAATCAACTAAAAAAAATATATGATAGAAATAACAGCAGAAGACCAGAGTCAGTGAATGGCCATGCTGACATTCATGCTAGCCATGTGCGCCTGGGAGGGTCACCTAGAGAGTCAAGCTCAGCATGTGCAAGGACATGTCTCCTGTTTTGCTATTTCCTAGGGATGTGCTGAAGACATGTGTGGCGTCTCCTCTCTGTGGAGCCTGGCAGCTGCAGCCGTTTCTGGAGAGTAAGTATTCATGAGCTTTTCTGCATCTTTGTGGCAGAGGCAAGCAACAGAGCTCACACAGAGCGCGTTGGCCTCACTTTTATAACTCCTGCAGAAAAGCCATCACAGGCTGTTCTGTTCTGTGACAGAAACCATTATCTCAGTGTCTTCCTCCCAGCGCCTGTGTCAGTGAGGGTTCTCTGGGCCACCTCTCTTTCCTAAGTTTCGTGGAGGTGCTGAAAAATGAGAGAAAACAGGCTTGACTGCTGCTTGCAGGGTAGTATAGGGAGGATTGCCTTCCAATTTATTTCCCATGGCCTGACTTCCAGAAAGATTGTCAAACCTCTTGGTGCCCATTTTCAGGGGCTTTTTCAGTGTGAGAAGTCACAGAGTGTCTGAAATGTTGAGGAAATTGGTGATACTGCTCTGAAAGGTATCAGAGAATACGGACGGGCGGTGATCTTGAAAGCAATACTGCATTCACAATGCCCACAGTTTATATTAAACATTTCTCAAGTATCCTCCAAAGGCCCCACTTTTTCCTTCTCCCCTGATAAAAATGAGAAACAGAAGACATGCCAGGAGATGAGCTCACCGTGGCAGTGGAGACTCCAGTGATTTACCAAAACCAACACTGCATGTGAATGCTCGGTGTTCCAGACATGCTTGGAATAGGAACTACTATTGCAAGAACATTCTATACCTGAATAACTTCTCGTCACTTTTAATGGTCATGGTCCTATATACTAAATTTCTCTCTGTTCAGGAATGGCATTTCCCTTCTATTGTTACACTCTTTTTTTCGTGTGCCAGGAGTGAAAACAAGTGACAGGAGAAGTTTGATCGTGCAATGATGCCATTTTACAGAAAGAGTGATATACACACTTTCAGGCCTGGAAAGGCTATCCTTTGTTGTAGTTCTTTGTATGGAGAGCGTTATCTGAATCATATTCCTTTCTCCAGCCTTCCTGTAGCTGTTTAACACTATACAGGTGAATAGTAGAGCAACTGCTGATTTTTCTCTAATTTTACCTTTGTAAAACAGAGAAAACTTCACCATCCAAGACAAGCTTGAGGACTCATTAGCATGCCTAAAGTACTGTGATATCTTAGGGGGAAAAAAAAGCAACTACATCAGGACAGTGACATGTTTTAAGATGCTTTGAATTGAGAGTCAATTGTTACCTTGAATCTTCAGTTAACATGAGTAATAAAAGGATAATTATTGTGTTCTAAGCTGAAAAAAAATGTCCTCTAAAGTCATGAATAATACTGAAATCAACTGTGAAAAATGTATACAGGTTGGTACTAGCTTTAGGGTTCATGTTTAAACTACTTTTTCTAAAGTACAATTGTCTATCATATCTACAAATTCAGGTATTCTCACTATCTACTTTCAGGTTGCATAATTCACTAAAATAACTCACATAAAATAACTCCAAAAATTGTTCAATTTCATAATTAGCATTTTACAATAAAGAATACAAATGGACAACCAAAAAAAGAAAGAAAGAAAGAAATGTGGGCTGCCATAACAAAATACCATGTATTGGGCAGCTGAAACAACACATATCTATTTATTACAGTTCTGGAAACTGGAGATTTTGAGATAAAGATACTGAAAGATCCAGTGTCTGCTGAGAGCCCACTTCTTGGTTTGCAGAAAATAAGCTTCTTTTATCCTCACAAAGAAGAAAAACAGATAGTCAGCTCTCCAGCCTCTTCTCATAAGGGCATTAATCCTTAATTACATCTCAAAGGCCCCACTTCCAAATATCACCATACTGGGATTAGAGTTTCAGCATATCAACTTTGGAGATACACATACTGAGTTCATAAGAAATGCAGTCATTACTTGCCAGTGGCCACAAAAGTGTTACCTCATTCAACCATCAACTCTGAAGTCTAAGGACCAAATTCTCCTCTAAATATAATCTCAATGTATAATGTATTCTTAGAAAATTCTCCTCCATCTGTGAACCTATAAAATCAAACAAGTATTTGCTTCCAATTATGATGGCAGAACAGGCATGAGGCTGGCTGTGAACCCGGATCCCCCTGTCTCAGTCTCCCAAGTACTTGGTTTCAGGTATTTGTTATAGTACTATCCCAATTCTTAGTGCCAATTTCTGTCTTAATCATTTTAAGCTGCTATAAGAAGCATTGTAGACCAAGTGACTTAAACAACAAACACCTATTTCTCACTGGAGGCTAGAAAGTCCAAGATCAAGGGACTACCAGAGCTAGTATTTGATTAGAGCTTATTTACTGGTTTGCAAGACTGATTTTTCACTGTATTCTAAAAGGAGAGAGAGAGCTAACTAGCTCTCCAGATTCCTCATTTATGGTTTTTAATCCCATTCATCAGGGTTCCACTTTCATAATCTAATTACATACAAATACCCCATCTCCAAATACTGCCACATTAGGCTTTGAGTTTCTACACATGACTTATGGGTGGTACTGCTTTTAGGATATGTTTCAACCCACAAAAAACATCTAACACCTAAAGTGTGTTTGTGATTTTTCTCCATATCAACTGAATATAAAATGTCTTCCAAAAAAGTTCATATGTTATACAATGAAGCCAGGTTTGGAGATGGGGGACGGATGGAGGAAGTGGGTCACTAAGAAGCCTCAGTGTAGCCATTTCTGTCTTTGTAGAGTCAGGGCGTGCCACCACCAGGTCCACTGGTATACTCACTAGCCAGGAAACTCTAAGCTTCATCCAGAGTTCTTAGTTAAGGTTTCACTGCATTGACATACTTAATTAAATTGGTGATCGCATGATTGAACTTGATCTTTAATATCTTTCTCCTGGCCAAAGGTTGACTGGCTGGGGAACAACTGAAAATTCCTACCTTCTAATCACTTGCTTGGTTATTCTGTCAACCAGCCTGAATCCTGAAGCTATCCAGAGGCATTGGCAAAAGCTTCTAATAAAGATAACAAATACATTTTTACTTTTTGGAAAATTCAAAGGATTTTTGAAGCTCTGTGCCAGAAATAAGGAACACAAATTGGAATTGAGATTTAAAAAATATATATTATCTGATAGATGGTATAGAAATCTTTTTTTTTTTTTTTTTTTTTTTTTTTTTTTTTTTTTTTTTTTTTTTTTTTTTTTTTTTTTTGCGGTACTGGGGATTGAACTCAGGGGTGTTCTACCTCAGAGCTACACCCCCAGCCCTATTTTTTATCCGTTATTTTGAAACTGGGTCTTACTAAGTTGTGAAGTGCCTCACTAGGTAGCTGAGGCTGGCCACGAACCCGGATCTTCCGGTCTCAGCTTCCCAAATGCTGGGACTACAAGCGTGCGCCACCACGCCCGGCTTGGTAATGAAATCTTATAGTAAGAATACTTCTTCTTTTTAATAACTTATTAAAATCAAGATTGAGATTGTCTATTCATGTTTCTATTATATTATAAAGGAAAACTTTGGTCTATTTATCTCTCATCTATGTATATATCTTTCCATCCATTCATCTATCCATCCACTTAGCATTGAATCAACTATTTCCTTTTTAGGAATTTGTAAACTTTAATGACTATAAATATGGTTAAAGTTCTGTTAGCAATAGTATCAAACATTATAGTATAAATGAGTTATCAAGTTTAAGAAATTTGTGACTCCTCTGAATTCTCACAACTGGAGACTGTTTAGGAATTTAGGCTCTGAAACTACAAACCTATGGTATTTCTTCAAATCACTGTGACTTTCATCTTTCAACTCAGAGTTAGACCAGGATTTATGTTTCAAGGCTTAAGTCTCTGGCAAACTGACTGAAAGAAAGAGATAACAGGTATTGGAAAGATGTGTCCCATGCTGACCTGAGAGTGGTTCAACCTCAGAAGAAATGCAAGAAGTAACAAGGATTAAGAGAAATGTGAGAACTTCACATAAATTATTTATTCTGATAAACAAAAATCATGACAAACCTGCTGTCACATCTCCAATTTCTTGTTTAGTTTTTTAAAAAAAAAATATTTGTAATCATTACATATTTTCTGATGTCTTCTATGCTTTCTTAATGTATTTAAGGGCATTGGTTGAACAGGAATAAATATTCAATGAGGAATTCTTCATGGGAGAAAACAAAGTATACTTTTGTACAGATACATTATCTACAGAAAACGCTTAATGTAATAATTAGTTCCCCGTTATTTAAATGCAGAGTTTAAAAATCCATATTGCAGTTTCATTAACCTGCCAATTAATATAATAATTAACTCATTACCTTAATGGTACTATACTATAATTATCTGTTAGCAATGATTGCATTTTAATTTTTCCAGAATCAAACTATAATGGTTTTATCTATGCTTTCAATAAGTAATTTTCTAATTATGTCCTTTTCATCCTGCAGGTTGTAACTACAACACAGAGAATCCCTACGACTAATTATCTGATCCCCACCATACCTAGAATGAATGGTTAGTTTCCCAGAGCCAGGTTATCTCTAAAAAGAAAGTGCAAGATAAAGTGAAGGAAGCTACTTTTATGGGGTTTTCTATCTGATTGCATCTGTTTTCTAACCTGGGATGGAACTCCACATTTTCTCTTGAGAGGTCTCAGCTTCCCAGGTAATGCGGCCATGAAGTTTAATCAGCAATGTCGTGAAGAAAATGTGATAGGCCAATAGATTCCTGTTAGCTTTTGAGGAGCATCTCTCATTTGATATGTTAAGCATGCTTATTTGACTAGTTTGGGAATCCAACACTTTATTTATTTATTTATTTATTTATTTATTTATTCATTTATTTATTTTTGCAGTACTGGGGATGGAACCCAGGGGCATTCTACTTCCGAGCTACATCCCCAGCCCTAGTTTTTATTCTTTATTTTTGGAGGGCCTCACTAAGTAGCCTAGGCTGGCCGTGAACCTGGATCCTCGGGTCTCAGCCTCCCAAGTACTGGGATTACAAGTGTGCACCACCACGCCCGGCTCAACGCTGACTTTAGACAAGAAGAAAAAAGTAACTTTCAATGTTGGTTCAGCACATCTTAACATAAATAGAGCCCTCACATCAATTTTTAGGAACAAGATTAAATAATAATCAAAGTGTCACCTCTGTTGTCTCAAAATAAAGGGTGGAGGATTAGGGGTATAGCTCAGTGGTAGAGCTCCTGGCTAGTATGAGCAAGACCTTGGGTTCAATCCTCAGAATCATTAAAAAAAACAAAAAACAGTGGAGACATTCCTATCAACTATGTATTGAATAAATTTAAATGTTTCAGGGCAAATTGTTTAGTTCTATGATGTCACAATAACTCTACAGGTTCGGTACAATTATATATTTTAATATTACAGGTTGGAAGAGGAAATTATTTTCCCAATACCATAGGCCAGTTGATAACAGAAAATTTGGCAAGAATTCAGGTTTAAGTTATCTATAGATCAATATCTATGTTGTATTAAGTTCACAATAAAGAGAATTCAGGCCTGTTTAAATTCAAAGTCTCCATATTATTTTTCAAAACATAACTTCTTTCCCTATCTCCTCTAACACACACACACACACACACACACACACACACACACACACACACACACATCACCATACCTTACAATGTGTTATTTAAGAGATCAATAATCATAGAGGGACCATTTTTCTCTGTAGTCAAGATTGTGACAGTGACTTTAGAGGAATAGATTTATTCCTTGACAAATGAGTCATAAAAACATAGTTGGTCCAAGAGGCATTAGACCTGTGGAGATTTACTAAACTAAGTCCATTTTATGTTTCACAGACCTAGAGACAAATTTCTTCAAAATTAGATCTTCATCAGTAAATTTACAGGTTCTTTAGCTTTATCATGATTGATATCTTAGTTATAAAAATAAGAAGATTCTTAGCTAATCCAGGTGGCTGAATAGCACTGACTGTATCATCCTCATATTTAATCCTACAACAGATAACATTGTTGAGAACCTAAGGAGATGTACCTAACATTAGATGAGTGTTGGAGCAGACCATAATATTTTTTTTATCAAACTAATCAAGAATTCCTTGTTTTATCTGCACTTCCTCTTCTTCCAGGGCTAACTTGATTTCAGATTGATCTTGGCGAGGAGAATATTTACTTGGTGAGGAGTATATTTACTGTGCCTTTTGCATATATCTTCTTCCAAATTATCTGGTAAATCTTACTCTTAGTTCCATACAATAGCAAACTCCAGTGCAATGTGTGTATATATATATATATATATATACATATATATATGTATATATATGTGTGTGTATTAAATATGTATATATATATATATATATTTTTTTTTTTTTTTTTTTTTGGTGATTTTGAACAGTAAAATGAAACAGTGTCTCTGTTGAACCGATTTAATGACTTCTCCCAGGGATGCAATGTTGACATTCTTACTCACATCAGTGCTAATGACCCCAGGAATCAGGAGTTGCAGCAACATTGATGGGTTCTAGAGGCAAGTACGAACACCTTCAAATTGCATTGGAGACATAGCTCTGTGTTTAGTTGACAGTGACTAATTAAAAAAAAAAAAGAGAGAAGAGAAAAGAAGAACATTGAGAATAACCAGAACACAAATAAGAAACCAGTTAGCCAAAAGGAATGGTTTATATACAGAGAAAGTGCAGAACTGAGATATCTGTGTGTACTTAATTCTAAAACTCATGATATACTAACAAGGGATTTCAGCAAAGATATGAAAACATGCTTTCAGTTTATTTGGCTCTGTGTTGTCAAATACAATCGGGCACTAGTAAGGATTTCAAAATGCTACCCACTGTGCTATATGCTTTATATTCTAGTGCTCTAAAGATAATAGCTGGAATTAATAATAATAGAATAATATGTCTTATGGCCTTCTGATAAACTAGAGAAAGGTTAGAATTCCCTAGACTGGAGGAGCAACAGAATACCAAGCTGTGACTACAATTGAATTGTTATTTTTTACTCCAACTTAGATAAGTTACAGCCTGCATTTATTGACATTGGTGTGTTGTTACTAAAAGAGGGTTTCAATCCTTTGGTCTTTTCCTAAATGACACATCTTCTGTGCATTTCTTTTCTGCTTAATCAGGTCAGTGTCCTGGGTCTTCTTATGTGATTGAATATTTCCAGTGACTCAAACAAGATATCTCAGTTGTCAGTTAGAAACAATTATGGTCTAATAGCAGTTAAATATAGGTGTTTTAATGAAGTGAAACTGTTTCTCCTGTGCATTAAGTGCCAGAGAAAAGATTGTTGGCTAACCTCAAGTTAATGAAGTAGTTCTACATTATCACCTGTGCACTAATAAAATAGGCATTTTAGAGAACAACAGAAAGGGAGGGAAATGGTGTGGAATGTCATTGATAATATTTAGTGGAAAGGATGCCTTCATTGGGGTCTAGTTTCCTATTAGCCATTAGGTCATAATGCTCACATGACAACAGTTTGTAAAGGTGCTGAAAACTTCAATTAGAAAATGCTATTGGAAGCTTACCTTCTGCAAAACATAGGTTGATAGGACATTTATATCATCTGTTACAGGGTCACTTAGAAAAAAAAATTAAGGTATCAAGAAACAGTTAAGTCAATACAAAAGCAAGTTGCTACTATTACCCTTGGATAAAAACATAGACTGTTGTGCCATCTCTTCCAAAAATGGTTATATTCAATATTTATCCATGATCTTTGGGTAGGTCAATGAGCCAATAGTGATTTCCTTCACAGCACTTTTCATACTTGAAAGTCCAAATGATGCCAGAGAAGTAATGCAGATATATCATAAAAAATTATAATTTGTCAGGAGAAATTATCTCTTCAGGAGAGAAAAAGTACTCAAATGCAATAACTCATCTTTGAGTTTTTATCTTCCTCCCCCAGGAAGTAGTATGAGATCAAATATATAAAATGTCTACTTTTAAGGGGTTGACTCTGTGTGTGTGTGTGTGTGTGTGTGTGTGTGTGTGTGTGTGTGTAAGTAAACAAGTAGATAGAAGAACTTATTGAATCTAAGCCTAAGATAAAAATGAAATATCTCCTTTTGTGTGTGTAGGGGGAATCGGGGTACTGGGGCCTGAACCCAGGAGTGTTCTACTTTTGATCTATAACCACAGTGCTATTTTACTTTTCATTTTGAAACATCTCAGTAAGTTGCTGAGGGCTCCACTAAGTTACTAAGTTGTTGAGGCTAGCCTTGAGTCCTCAATTCTCCTGTCTCAAGCTTCCTAAGTACTGGGATTACAGGGATGTGCCACTGTGACTAAACATCTCCTTTTTATGTAGACTTTTACCAAATTCTTCCCAATTCAAGGCAATCAAACATTTCTCTTGTCTGGTATACTACCCAGATCTGGTGTCTGAAATTATAGTTTTCCAACCTCCTGGAATTTTAAATAAAGTGTTTGTCAACTGTTATCACTCAAGGAGGATGAACTTAGTTAAACAAACAAATCCTTGCCTCAATTCACATCTCCATGCAGAGGCAGCCTTCGTCAGAAAATTGAGCAACATAAGGATATAAAATACCTAGTTTCATCCTAGTTCTGAAGGAACTCCCCAGACCTCTGGGTTTATTTTACTTTAGAGGATGCACTGCAGCTCAGGGACTTTGTGCTGATCCTGCCTCTACTGCTCCCTTCCATGGTGTTGAACCCCTAGACACTTTTGAATGCATATTCTGCAAACTGTAGGCTGTCTCTAGGGGAATCTGACTGCCACACCTCCTTTGCAGTATCATGGAACCTCTATTTGCTGTTGTTCTACTGCTTAATCTAGTCAGTGCCCTGGGTCCTCTTACGTGAATGTTCATTTCCAGTGACCCAGACAAGACATCTCAATGTCAGTTAGAAACAATTATGGTCTAAACAGCAGTTAATCATAGGTTTTATAATAAGGTAAAACTGTTTCTCCTGTGCATTCCACTGTATTTTTATAATAGGTTATGTTTTCTAGATGTTGACTTTAATTTTTCGAATGTCCTATGAGGTACGTATTATTCTCCTCATGTACCGAGTGAAGCTTAGAGGAATTATGACCTTGCGTACTGGCAGAATTAAATCCTAAAGAAATATTATTCTGTGCACAATGAAATTACTCACATTCTACAATATTTGACACGATGCATATCCCTTGGGCAATAAGTAACCTGGTTCACTTGAAAATCTTGCCATTAGAAATAAGGCACTCTCCAGTCATGAAGGCACATGCCTGTAATCCCTGTACTTGAGAGGCTGAGACAGGAGAATCACAGGTTCTAGGACAGCCTCACTAATGTAGTGAGACTGAGACTCTCAGCAATGCAACAAAATTCTGTTTCAAAACAATTAAAAGGGGGGGCGCTAGGAGTGTAGCTCAGAGGTAGAATGTCTCTGGGTCCAATCCCCAGTACCACAAAATAATAATAATAATAACAACAACAACAACAACAATAATGCTCTTGAATTTCAGGAAGATTAAATTACTCCCTCAAAGTCTCCCACTTGGTAATTGATGAAGCAGTTATTTGAATCCAGATCTATTGACCATTGAGAATGAAAAGAGGAGGAAAATAAAACAAATAAATAAGGGTAGAAATAACATACTTATAAAATATATATGTCTAAAGATATTTCAAATAAACTAAATTTTTGCAGAAAAGGGAATCTTAAATCTTTAGTTGATTATGAGCTTCACAGAATCTTCATTACATCGATGCTTTATCTCTATTCTCTCTAAAAATGTCCATCTATCTGGAGAATACATTTCTTCCTGGATCTCATGATAGGAGTGTTGTGATCACCATTGATTGATGGAAGACACCAGAATCCAATTTGTAGGAGAGCTCTTACTTCCTCATTAAAAGCACATCACCACTAAATGCTCACTGTCAAGAATTCTCATCAGGCTTTTGGAGCTTTTCTGCACTGCCTGTGAGGTGCTTACTATGTTGGAACTTACCAATAAAGGCACTCTCATGTCCACAGGGGCTGTGATGGCCAAAAGTAGAAATGCACTTTCTGGCATAATTAAGACAGTTATCCATGAGATCAATGCTATGTAATGTGAAGGTCGTTCCCACTGCAGGTTTTTCTCAGTGAAGTGCAGACCTCCATTATTCCACTCTGCATCCCTTGGGAAGAGAGGAAACCTGTTGAAAAAATCATGCATCACACCTGACGTATGATTCCTGGATGCAGCCTTCCCAACCATGATGAAAACTAGTCATTTCACTAACGAGGTTTAGTGTGTAAGTACTTCTAATCTCTCTGCAGTACTTTTTATTCCTGCATTCTTATTCTGTGCCTGGAACAATGTGTGAAATGGCAACTGGAATTTGATTTGTACTTATAGAAAAGAAAAGGGGGAGCAGTATTGATTCCAATACTTTTCCAGAACATTTGCCATAAATATAAAGAAAAAAATGCTATATTTACCTTCACTCTGGTTTTTTTTTTTAGCAAACCAGGAATAAGTCTCCTCAAAGAGAAATAGTATATTTGATATATTAATCTTTATATTTGACCACACATATACCTCAAAGCCTGGTACTTGAGAATATGAAGTATTCCAGACTGTTCTTTTGAAAAATTGTCATAGTCTACAACATCCTATTATTTCTTCCTGAACAACGTTCCATTATGTGGTTATGCCACAGTTTGTTTATTCACCTATTACAAAAATATCTCTATGGCTTATAAGTATTTACAATAACAGATAAATATGCTATAAATATTTGTGTGCAGGTGTTTGTGGAGACATATGCTTTTAAATTGGTTGAGTAGATAACTCCAGGTATGAATGATGAACTGTACCATAAAACTATGTTTAGTTTTGTAAGAAATTGACAACTGTCTTCCCAAATGGCTATAACCAGCAGCAATGAAAGAGAGTACCTAATGCTCGGCATCCTCTTAAACAATTGTAGTGATCAGCGATTTAAAATTCTAGACATTCTAATTTGGTGTACAATTATATTTCATTGTTATTTTATTTTATAATTCCATAATGACAAATCATGTTGAGTATCTTTTTGTGTGTGTGGGGGTGAGTTGCTGGGGATTGACCCAGGAGCATTCCATTTCTAAGCTACACACCCAGATTTATTTTTATTTTGAAACAGAGTCTCCTGGGTTATGTTGAGCATCTTTTCACATGCTCATTTGTTATTTAGATACCTTCGTTGGTGAGGTATCAGTTCAGATATCTTAGCCATTTATAAAATGAGCTTTTTCTTTATTATTGAGTTTTTATACTTCTTTATACTTTTAGTACAATTGTATGTCATTTGTCTTTTCATCATCTTAACTATGCCTTCCGTAACACAAAAACTTTCAAAGCCCAGGTTGTCATTTGTGGACTGTGCTTTTGGTGTTTCATCTAAAAAGTCACAGTCATCAGATTTTTTTCCTGTGCTATTTCCTATAAATTTTATAATTTTGTATTTTACAGCTAAGTTATCAACCATTTTATGTTAATCTTTCTAAAAGGTATAATTCTGTGCCTTGGTATATATTATTTACATTTGTACGTGCAATTGTTTCAACATAATTTGTTAAAAAGACTAAATTGCCTTTGCTCTTTTGCCAAAGATCAGTTGACTATACACACATGAATCAGTTTCTCAGCTGTCTATTCTGTTTTATTGATCGACATGTCTATTATTTTGTAAATATCACAATGCCTTGATTACTATAGCTTTATAACACATCTTGAAATTAGATGTATGGACTCTACAACTTTGTTCTTCTTCAGTACTATATTAGCTATTTAGATTATTTTCTCTTTCCATATAAACTTTAGAATTGCTTTATCAAAACCTGTAAGTTGGCTTTCTAGGATTTTGTTCAGGTTGGCACTGAATCTGTAGATAAATTTGGAGCAATTGGTGTGTCAGAAATATCCATCTAGTCATCCAGTCCTTGAACATGAAATATGTCTCACTTTATTTAGTTCTTGTTTTATTTAATTCTTTAGAGTTATGTAGGCTTCCAAACATTAATATTGTTCATACATTGTTAAGTTTACATTTAAATACTTGAATTTTGTTGTGTACTTTCAAACAGTATTATCATTTATTTATTTTTCATTTCTAATCCCCGGTACTAATTTCTGGTATGTAGAAAAGTAATTGATTTGTATATTGACCGTGTATTTTGTGATATTACTACCCTCATTCATTAGTAATATAATTTGTTTCTGTGGATACTTTTGTATTTTCCATATAGGCAATCATTTGCTTAAAAAAAGTTTCATTTCTTCTTTTTAAGTTTGTATTTCTTTCTTTTATTCTTTCAGTACTGGGGATTGAACCCAGGGCCTCATGCATGCTAAGCAAAGTGCTCTACCACTAAGCTCCATCCCCAGACCCCATGTGCGTGTGTGTATGTGTGTGTGTGTGTGTGTCTGAGAGAGAGAGAGAGAGAGAGAGAGAGAGAGAGAGAGAGAGAGAGAGAGAGAGAGAGAGAGAGAGAGGCGCGCACTGGGGATTAAACCCAGGGGAATTCTCTTAGGTACAGCCCCACTATCCCTATTTTGAAACAAGACCGCCACACTAAGCTACTGCACACTGGCCTTGAACCTGCAGTCCTCCTATCTCAGCCTCCCAAGTACTCCTGTGTACCATTGTACGCAGCTCACTTTTCTTTCCTTGTTTTATTTTTTTGCCTACTTTAATCATAGAAAGTATCTGTTTCTCATCTTTGAGAATGATGAGAACCATCAGTTTTTCTTTTCATATTCTTTATCATGTCGAACAAGCTCTCTTCTATTCCTGATTTGATGAGAGATTTTAGTCATGAAAGGGTATAGTACTTCTTCAAATGTGTTTTTTACATGTTATGATTTTTTTCTCTAGTCTCTTAATGTGGTGAATTATATTTATTGATTTTTTAATTTTAACTAGTTTTAATATATTTAATAATTACAACTTATAATACATATTTAGATTTAATTTGTTAAGACTGAGTTTTGTTTCTATGTTCATGACAGATGTTGATTTTTAAGTTTTTTCTTATAATGTCTAAACCTAGTTTTCATATTAGAGTAATCCTGGTCTCATAAAATGATTTAAAAAGTATTGAAAGTATTGTCTGCTTATGTTTTGTGAAAGAGGTCATAGGGAATTGACATTATTTATTCCTTAAATGTTTGATTAAATCCATTAATATTAGTATAATCATTTTGGCTTGGTACTTTCATTCTGGGGTGGTTATTCATAATTGATGGGTAGTAGAATTTTAAAAATCAGAGGGTTAAGACCAGAGTCAACAATGTACTACCAAAAAGGGTTTCATAACTTGTTACATAGAGTGAAAATGAAAATTATAAGGAAGAAGTTCCCCAAATAAGAGACTAGATCATTTTTGCTGAAAAAAAATGCTAAAATATATCATGAAAGGATAGGAGGAGGAAAGTCCAGCAAAAGACAGATGGAGTATAGCTATCTTATGACTTTGCCAACCCTAAAAATAGGATGATAACGTGCAGAAGAGGATAGTTGAGAGAAAGATCAGGATCCAAATCTTTGCCATCCTTAACCAATCTGAGTCTCTTTCCTTTTCTTTCTCTGTAAATAGCAGGATAAAATAACCATCTCACAGACGTTTAAGAAAAGAATCTATCCAGACATAGCACTGATCAGACTACAAATTAAAATATTCTGTATGTGGTATTAATTACATTATGCTTTCTCCTTAAAAATCACTTATCAAATTTAAAGATAGTTCAATTAGCTTCCTAGAGTATGTCACACACATATTCTTGATCAATTTTTTTTTTTTTTTTTTTTTTTTTTGCGGTACTGGGGATTGAACTCAGGGGCATTCTACCTCCGAGGTATACCCCCAGTCCTATTTTTTATTCTTTATTTTGAAACCGAGTCTTACTAAGTTGCGGAGTGCCTCACTAGGTAGCTGAGGCTGGCCTCGAACCCGGATCCTCCGGTCTCAGCCTCCCGAATGCTGGGATTACAAGCATGCGCCACCATGCCCAGCTATTCTTGATCAATTTTGACCATATAATCCTGTCTAGGAATAAATATAGCAAAACCAGTATTTTCAGGCAACTGTAGGTCTTCTGAAATCAACCCTGCATGGCTTCATGAAAAGCCAATTTATAGATTAAATGTAATGTGTTTTAAACATATAATTTGTTAGATAAATTTTAATATCTAACAATATTATTCATTAAAACCTGTATCCTAAAAACTTCTTTGTGTTTTTATATGCTGTATCTGGAATAATTTATAACTTTATCAAATTTAATATTTATTTTAATTATGATAATGAGATGATGCCAATTAATCATGTCTTCCCCTCTGTATTAATTCCTAATCATATTATCAGTGTGCATTACCTCTGACTCTTAAATAACTAGAAAAAAGAATTTCCACAGGATGGTCAAAAAGGAAATCAATAAATTTTTAAGAGTTTTATTTTTTTAATTTTTAAGAGTACAAATATTGTTATGGCAATATATAAAGATGTTGCTTGTAATATCACTATGATATATGGGGAGAAAATAGTAGAAAGTGGGTTGGGATAGGGAAGGAAATACACCAAGAGCATGGATATACATTTGTGTAAGTTTGAATCTCACTATGATGCATAATTGTAATGTACAAATAAAAGATAAAAAAGGTTGCAAATGATGATATTATTTGGATATTATGTTATTTTGATCTTATATTATTACATATTATGCTATGATTGTATAATGTTGACATCATTTGGATATTATTTGCATATGATGGCTGCTTTTCCTCACTAAGTAATATTTATGATTTATGCATTCTTCATGCATAACTAGAATTTCTATGTGATAAGTAATTTTATCAACCATGAAATATCACCTCACACCTACTCAAATGGCTATTATCAAGAACACAGGCAGTAACCAGTGCTAGCAAAATGTGGAAAGGACTTTGTCTACTATTGGTGGGAATGTAAATAAATATGCCCATTATAGGAGACGTTATGGATGCTCCCAAAATGTTGAAACTAGAGCTATGAAATGATCCAGCAATCTCACTTCTGGATACATATACAATAAATGAACGTCATTATCTCATAGAGATATCGGTGAGATAATAGTCAAGAATAGTCACAATATCCAAGATATGGAAACAGCTTACATTCTATTGATTGATGAATGAATAAAAAGTGTACCTATATGTATATAACATACGTATGTATATGGTAAGAGTATACATATATTATATATATATATATATATATGTGTTTAAGTGAAACAGCTTACATTCTACTTATTGATGAATAGATAAAGTGTGAGGTATATTTGTGCATATGTTTATATATATATTTATATGTTATGTGCACATACAGGTTATGTACATATATATTTAAGTGAAATATGCCAGGAAGAATGAGGCAAATTTGCATGGAAATACTTACATGGAGTAAAAAAGTTGAACTTAGAGAAACAAGAAATATAATGATAGTTGTCAGGAACTCAGGAGGATGAGGAGTAGAGAATGGCAAAGTGTTGATTGGTAAACTCAAAGTTTCTTTAAGATATGATAAGTCCTAAAAAATAAAATATGCTGGGTGTGGTGGCACATGCCCATAAACTCAGTACTTGGGAGGGTAAGACAAGAGAATCACAGGCTCCAGGATAGTTTCAGCAACTTAGCAAGACCCTTAGTAATTTGGCAAGACCCTATTTCAAAGTAAAAATATAGAAAGGGCTGTGGGTATAGCTCAGAGATAGAATGTCCCTGCATTCAATTCAAAGTATCTAAATAAATAAAATTAAAATACTTAGAAATATGACTAGTATATGACCAACCACATTGAAATGTTATACATGAATAAAAGAAACACATGAATAAAAGAAAATGTATTGTTTAAAAGTTGGAATATTTGACTTTTTGGAAATGTAGACAGAAATTTTTTGAAGGCAATTTGGGAGCTACACAAATTACCTGGTTATCTGTTGTTCAACTCTGAAAATATTTCCAAGGAAGAGCCAGACTCAACATGTTACTAACAGAGTTTAGATAATGTGTTATGTGAGAGTAAATAATAAACAAGACAAGGATGTCCATTATCACCCCTTTTAATATAGTTCTTGAGACTCCAGCCAGAGCAATAAGGCAAAAGAAGGAAATCAAAGGAGTACAGATAGGAATAAAAGAATTAAAACTGTCCTATTTGCAGATGACATGAAGCTATGCTTAGAAAATTCAACAAACTCAACCAAAAGGCTTATAGAACTTATCAAAAAATTCAGTAAAGTGTCTAGATACAAAACCAATCTTAAAAATCAGAAGCTTTCCTGTATGCCAACCATAAATCTACTGAAAAAGTAATTCAGAAAACACTTCCACTCAGGATATCCCTGCCAAAAATAAAATACTTAGGAATAAACCTAACCAAGGAGGCAAAAGACCTCTAAGACCTATAAGAAAATTATAAAACACTGAAAAAAGAAATCAAAGAAGACCTTAGAAGATGGAAAGATCTTCCATGCTCTTGGATAGGCAGAATAAATATCATCAAAATGGCCATTCTTCCAAAAGTGATCTACAGATTCAATGTAATGCCCATTAAATTACTAAGGTCATCCATACAGACATAGAGAAATCAGTCCTTAAATTTCTTTGGAACAACAAAAACCCCAGAATAGCCAAAGTAGTTCTCAGCAACAAGAACCCCACAGGAGGCATCACAATACCTACTTCAAACTATACTACAAAGCCATAGTAATGAAAATAGAATGGCATTGGCACAAAAATAGACACATAGACCAATGGAGCAGAATAGAAGACTCAGAAACAAATCTGCACACTTATAGCCAATTGATTTTTGACAAGGGGGCCAAAAACATACACTGGAAAAAAGTAGTCAACAAATAGTGTTAGCAAAAAATGGTTAATCATATGTAAAAAATGGAAATAAACTTCATTTTCTTACCCTGCAAAAGAGTCAATTCAAGATGGATCAAAAGACCTGGAAGTCAGGACAGACACCTTGCAGCTACTTAATAAAGAGGGCATAGGTCCAATACTTCAACACATAGGCACATGTAAAAATTTTCTCAACAAGACTTTAAAGGCACAAAAAAATAAAAGGAAGATCAATACATGCATTAAACTGAAGAAATTCTGTGCAGCAATAGAAACTATCAGGAACCTTAAAATAAAGCAAACAGAATGGAAGAAAAAAATTGCCAACTACTCCTCTAATAGAGAACTAATATCTAGAATATACAGAGAACTCAAGAAACCCACAGCTAAGAAAACAAATAACCCCAATCAAAAAATGGACAAGTGAACTAAATAGATACTTTACAAAAGAAGAAATAAAAATGGCCAATAAATGTATGAAAAAAATTTCAACATCATCAGCAATCAGAGAGATGTAAATTAAAACTACCCTGAGATTTCACCTAACCCAATTAGAATGGCAGTCATTAAAAATACAAGCGACAAGGAGTGGGAACTCTAATACATTGCTGGTAGGATTGAGAATTAGTGCAACCACTTTGGAAAACAGTATAGAAGATCCTCAGAAGAATGGGAATGAACCTATCTTCACCTCTCAGGTAGTAAGATGACAGGAATGAGCAACTATGCCTGGCCTTAAATCTATTAATCACTATGCCTTAACTTGATGCTTGGGGCACCTAGATTCTGGAATATTCCTTTACAATTGTTTGCATAGATTCCGCCTATCACTGTCCTATCCTGCTTTTATCAATTTCCTGCATGTAGACTCATCAAGAGGAGAAAAGTATTATGAAAATCTAATTTGAGAGCAACTATTTTATGATGCAGTTTTTTATATTTTAAAAAAAATTAGAAAATTGGTATTAAAGAACAACCAGTCTCTCCTTATACATCTAAGGACAGTTGATAATGTCAAACCACCAATTATAAGGAAATGTGTTTGAGAGCTCACATTTAATTGCAGTCTTGTAAGTCATTGAAATAAATAGAAATATCACATGGGTTTATCCAGCACTTCTGTACCAAACAAATTTCACTCACTTATAGCTACTAACAGATTAATTTTCATATTTACTTTTGTATTTATTTTAGTAATATAACTGTGTTGTAAGCTTAACAAATTCTCCTTTGTTTACTAATTTATTTGCATAAACTTTAGATTATTGTCTAAGAAGAAAATATTAGGACTCCCAAGTATCTAACAAAGAAACTCAAATAAAAGCCTCTATTTTTTCTTCAGTGTTTTCTTCTGAATTTAAGTGAAATAAATTTCAAATTTATTGAGTGAAGTTAGCTATCAGTGCAGTTAGCAATGTCTAATTAGAAATATGAATGTGATTAATTTGTAGATTGAAATGTTCTTACACACTGCTTCTTCAATATTCATTTTTTTCCAGTGACCATTCATCTTTATTTGATTACTGAACCATATTGAATTTATAATTTAAATATATGTGGTACATATAAAATGAAAAGTTCAATTGTTCTAAAAAGGAGCACTTTTGCCTGAGGAATACAATATTTGGTGCTAAAGATCAGGAATGGCTATTTTTCAGCTGCTAATCACTGATGGTTCTATATTAACTATAGTTGCAGGATTAAATAAATGTTCTGTCAACCCTTGTATCCAGATAGTGGACTGATAGCACAAACTGAATTTTCTATATATGAATGAATTAAATATGTGGTTCAACCAAATATCTCAGGAAATATGTAAGTTGGGAGCACAGTCTGACTTAGGCCATGTTGCTTTGCAAATAATATAACAGAAAAAAAGTTCAACTGCTTCCACTAAGCAGTGGGATTAATCTGTTTCTTTGCTTCTTTTCTTCCTTTTCTGAGTATGCATTTATGGCTGGACAGTTGAGTATTAGACTAAAGATAAAATGCATTTGATCAAGGGTATGTTATACACACACATGAATACCTGGATGATAGAGCTAGCCAATACACACAGCTCATAGACACACTTTTCTTAGAAATATATGTGTTAGTGTCAAAGCAAGTGAATCCTAGCCATCATTCAAACTCAAGTCTATGTGCATATGTGAGTTCAACTTTCTATTAATTAGATATTGTAATTCACCCTAATTTAATGATTTAAATACTCTCTCTCTCACTTTACCCATAAAGAGCTAATGGAAACAGTGACTCTTAGCATGCTGATATGTAATATATAAGAATCTCTCTTTGTCACTGACAGAGTTTCACTTACTCCACACCACACTATTATTTCTTTTAAGTTTTTAAGAGGTGGTAATTAATATACATCGTATTAGAGCTTAATTCTTAGTCATGTTTATTACTTACTGTTGCATTTTGAGCTTGTCTTCTACATCATATGTGTATATGTGTGTATTTGTGTGTGTGTGTGTGTGTGTGTGTGTTATCAGGGATTGAAACCAGGGGCATTCTACCTCTGAACTACATAACTGCACGTGCAGCCAATTTTATTTTTTTGTTGTTTGTAAACAGGGTCTCACTAGTTATTGAGGGTCTCACTAGTTGCTACATTGCTAAGGTTGTCCTTGAACCTGTGATCCTCCTGTATCAGCCTCCCAAATACTGAGATTACAGGTTTGTACCACCATACCCAGCCCTAGACAATATATTTACCTGTTTGGCCATAGACTATATAACATTTTCTTCATAGAGTTACATATAAAATATTATGACATATAAACCCACCACTTAAGATAATCAGGTCTCAATACAAAGTCTAGTTTCATTTTTAAAGTAGGTTGTTCAGGCATCTTTCTTTTTTTTTTCTGTTGAGGAAAGAAAATATTATTTTTTCACAATCTTCAAAAGTTTAGAGTTGATACAGACTTCTGCAATGAACAACAGGTTAATAAGAGAAAGACATGCAAGTTTATTAACATAGGTAGTGAACATCCTGAGGCATAAACCTCAGTTCAAAAGTAATTCAAGGCAATGTCTTAGGAGTCTGCCTATAATAGTATTTTAACAGAGAACCAAGTGCCCAGTGAGACAAAGGGAAACAGCCCTGGGCTTCCTCGAGTGGGAAGGTAAATTGATGGGAGCAAAGTCGACTTAACAGATTTCTCTGGAGTTGCCATCTTTGAGCTCATAAGCAAATATTGTCAAGTAGAATTTAGATCCAGATTTTAGGTGGATGAAGGGGAGAGGGAAAGAGTAAAAAATATTTTTTTCATCATGAATCTTCTGCTTTTCTGTGAACGAAGAGTTCCTCTGATTTTTGTCTTTAGCTCAAGAATCCTTCATATTTTTGGAAGAGATATTTTGGTTTCTTTTATTGTATTTTGAGTCTTCTGTGACTTCAATCAACAATAATGAAATGTAACTTGATAATGAGATCTTGCCACTAAGCTTTTGTGAAAGATGTGTCTCTATGAATATGTAGATGAATTACTGATACATACTTGATTTAACAGAATACTATAGTTACCAAATGCACAGAAAATGACCATTATTTTTTCAAAGGTTATGTACTTATAGCAAAGATTGATTTTTCATGAACCCAAACAAAATTCCTTTTAAAAAGGTTACCAATTTTAGAGTTTTCCGCAGGCATGTTGCCCCACATAAGTCTTATGGATTAGTTTAATATGAAAACCTCCTTAATGAAGGAAAAAGAGTTCAAAGGTACTTGAACAGATATTAATTTAAGAACCTGAGGTCAATCAATAGAGTATCCATGCATTGTACTTCTTAGAATTACCCCAACATTCTACTTTATTCCTCCATTTAAATACCTACTATCCATACTCCTTTATAAAATAATTGGATTATGGAATAACTTCATAGCCCTACAAAATAATTTGTCAATGTCGCTAGTTTCTCTGTGAAACTAAAGGTTTAATTTGCTTCTGTTGTAGCTTAATTTCTGCTTGAACTTTTAAGGTACTGATAGTCAATGGAGAAAAGGCAGGCTACATGTTAAAATGTCATCAAAGCAGCATTCTATTTTAAAACAAAGACATATATTCTAATTCCAATGACAACCATAAAGCACTCTGGGGTGTGCTTTAATGGACCATTAGTTTTCTTCTCTGGTGGTTGAAATTCTTTGGCCTATAGCCTTCTGCTCCCCTGAGTCTCCTGGCCTCTAATAGAACCATTAAAAACTCCCTGGAATGCATTTTTTTTGTCTAATATGATTATTATAAAAATGTCCAAGTTACACATTCATTTGCCTATTTGCAATGGCACTCACATTTCACTTGCCTAAATGTTGACACAGGGGTCTTCACAAAATATAGTACAGACAATCAATTAGGAAGTAAAAAAGAAATGTTCAGCCTCAAGTCAATGGAGACAGGAGAAAGCAAGAGAAATATCTGAGTTATCTAAGTGAGAATAATTTTCAAACATGCTGAATGTACAGTGGCTTGAAAAGTTTTGGCAAATCACAAATCATAAGTTGGATAGACTGTTCCCTGTTTAGCTTTTTAAAATATCACCTATTTCTCTCCACTATGGCAGACTCTTTTGTGTCTGTGTGCTTTTACTACTTCAATACAAACACACATTTTATTTCATGCTGCTAGTAAGAAAATAGACCCCTGTAATGAGGGAAACTGACTAGTTAATGGCACCAGAGACAGAAGACAGGAGTGTTATGCTATTTTATTGTCAAGCAAAATTTCTTAAGAAGCATCTTTCTCTATTAAAAATGATCCAGGTGAGCCAGGCATGGTGGCACATGCCTGTAATCCCAGTACTTGGGAAGTTGAGAAGGGAGGAGAGCAGGTTTGAGAACAGCCTCAGCAAGTAGTGAGATTCTGATCAAACTAGTAAGCCCATATTTCAAAATAAAATAATAAAATAGGGCTAGGGCTATAACTCGGAGGTAGAATGTCCTCAAGTTCAATCCCCAGTAATTCACACACACACACACACACACACACACACACACACACACACACACACACACAGATTTGGGTGGAAATATCAATATGATCCTGTTTCCTGTTTCAATAATAGAGGTCAATCCATACTGTTCCATGAGGGAATCAAGGTAAGTGATTAACCTGCATACTGTGATTGGTGTTAAGTTGATCCAGAATAGTGAGGCAGGGCCAAGGACCTGGGAACAGGAAGGGTTAAAAGAAGTCATTTGTATAAAAAACAAAAACAGAGAAGATTATTGAAATATAAAGATGACAGTGACTATATAAGGGCTGCAGAAATCAAAACAAAACCGCACTCTCTTTTGCAGGCTGTATTCTGAGAACAACCTGTGTAAACAAGGATGGGAAAAGGTAAGCAGACAAGTAGAACCAAGAGCTTGGAGCCCACCAGCCTACAATTCCAATTAAGGATTGAAACTGATCAAAAGGCATTGGTCCCTCAAGACTCAATTCTGACCAATCATAAAAGCGCAGATGGGGGCATACAAGAAGGTATAAAAGCTCACCTCCCAAACTTCAATGGTCACTCTCTTTTGGGGATCTTGCCCCTATGTGTGGGAGGAACTGCTTTTTGTCTCCTATCTTTCCTGACTTAAAATGAACTTTCATATTTCTCTGCCCTTATTAGTCCTTGCACTTCATTCATCAAAATTTACCAGACAAGAACCCAATAAGAGAATACACCCCATATTGTTTTGGCACCCAAGATGGGAACACTAGGGAAGGGAATCAGTGAAGAAAGATTTTTGTTATAGTAGGACAGATACCCTTTCCAGCAATTTGATACCTGAGAATTTGAAAATGGTTCTTCTTTTCAGATATAGGATTTGAAATATAGCCTGAAGCTTTTCAGGGATCATTATTCCTTCTATGTGTGGGGCTCTATTGGAGACATTGTTTTTTCTATCATTCTATGTTAGGTTAAGAAGATGGTTGATAGATTATAAATCCATGGATGGGTATTCATAGGCAAATAGATGATAGATAGACAGACAGACAGACAGACAGACAGACAGACAGACAGATAGATAGATGAGATATTATAGGGAGCGAGAGAGGAAGAAGAGAGAGAATGAGGAAGGGAAACAGAAAGACCTGATAAATGTATGTGAACCACTGAATTATACCTGAAAAGTGACCTACCTTTGAATGCTTCAGTTATTTGACATTGTAAATTATTTTTTTCTGCTAGGGTTAGGTAGTTTCACCCTGCCTTGTTTGAATTGAGTAAATATTGGCCATTCTATTCTATTTAGCTCTACATCCATCCCAATTCTTCTGTTTGGCTTCTTTATCATGTAACCTTTAATCTTGATAACACTCCCATCTTTTTTTTTTTTTTTTTTTGCGGTACTGGGGATTGAACTGAGGGGCATTCTACCTTCAAGCTACACCCCCAGCCCTATTTTTTATTCTTTATTTTGAAACAGAGTCTCACTAAGTTGTGGAGTGCCTCACTAGGTAGCTGAGGCTGGCCGCGAACCTGGGTCCTCTGGCCTCAGCCTCTCAAATGCTGGGATTACAAGCATGTGCCACCACACCCAGCTTTCTTTTTCTCACCTCATGAGATAACACAACCATTAAGACCACATTTTATTCCTTGTTAACCTTCTTATTTCCAGATGCTGCTGCTCTCCAAATCCCTAACTCTGGCCAATGATGGGATCCCCTTTGATTTAGACAGTGTTAAAAGTCCTAGCCAGCAAAGCTCTTCATTATCATAGGAACTAAAAACTTAGTCAAAGTCTCCAGAGTCCCATGGGACCAGTATGTTGACTAAGTTGGAGGCATGAGCTGTGTGGATTCCTCTTCTGGGTTCATTCCAAGAGCTTAGAGAAATATATAATAAACCACCACATAAAATCTAAAGTAGAGATAAAGTCATGAAAAGCCTGTACGATGACAAAAACAGATGGTAAGAAGGATTGTCTGAAGTTCCTACATGGATTTTATTCCTGCTATACTTCATATTTTTTAATCAAAACAATAAACTTAGCTACTTGTCTCTCATTTAAAGACATTTAAATTTTTCACTCAAACTTTCAACAAACTGAGGAACAAGTAGAGATGTTGGGAAGGAAATATTTACTTATATCTCAGGGGAGAATTCTTTCTTTGATTGGTCCAGTCAATATTCTCTTTCTCACCTGATTTCTCAGAGGTAGGTCATTTCCCAAAATTTGGTCTGTGGGACTTTTATTCCTTAGCATCCATGTTTCCTCCTTGCATCTACCCTCAATTCATTTAGAACTTCTAGCTGGCAATATACATGACTAATAATGTCCGTTTTCCCCACTAACAAGGATCCTTTTATACAATTATTATTCAATAAATGTTTAATGAGTGAAGGAAATCACTAAATTGATATAAATTTTTATGGAAATTAGTGAATTATGAATGACATACATCTTGACAGAAGATTCAAATTTTAAGACAATTCCTATAATTATCTTTGGTGTAAATAGAGTAATATATAAAATCACTGTCTTGTTAAATTAGAAATTTACTGATACAGATCAAAACTTTCTCCAGTACACTCTATTTATTCAATAAGTAAAAAATATTGTGAAAGATTGTGCTTCAGGAAGGTTCAAACCATAGGATGTTCTTTCACTACTTTCTACTAATATCTAATGGAGTTCTTTGTGATGTATTGTTACTTCATGGTTTTGAATACATGAATAGGAAAATAAATACATTAATGAATAGTGTACATGTTTTCTTATTAATACATTTATGTAATAAATGCCTATTAATAATGGTTTATAGGTTGCTTCCCATTCTTAGGAACAAAAGCTACCTGTGAAATTTATTTTTATTTATTTATTTATTTATTTATTTATTTATTTATTTATTTATTTATTTATCTTTTGCAGTACTGGAGATTGAACCCAGGGGCATTCTACCTCCCAGCTATACCCTCAGTCCTATTTTTATTCCTTATTTTGAAATAGGGTCTCACTAAGTTTTAGAGGGCCTCACTAAACTGGCCACAAACCTGCAATCTTGCTGTCTCAATCTCCCAACTATCGGGATTATAAACATGTACAATCATGCCCAGCTTTACCTATGAAATTTAAATTATGTTATCTTAGTTTTTATAAAACTATTTCATCTGATAAAAATTTTCAGAATTCCTTAGCTTGTTGTTTTAAAACCTTTAATTTAAAACAAGGATGCCAAAATAAAGTAGTAGAATTTTCTTTGCCTAGAAATTAGATCTATCACTCTAGGATAATAAAGTAGTTTTTTTTTTTTAAGTGAGTTACTTAAATGTCCTTTTTTGTAGATTATACTCTTCCTACTTCTCTGATTTTAAAATGTTCTTCACTTGGGAAATGATAGTGAATGTTTATAGCGATGGTTATAGAAATAAAATATTAAGTGCCTTTACAAATATGTGTATGTATGGCTTTGCATTAGCTTTTTAGTTTAATTTCATTTTATTAATCTGTGAAATATCACCTTGTCATTAAAATTCTTTCAACAAATCAGTTATTATTAACAAGTATTCCAACAATTTTTTTGTTTTCATGATATTAATATTGAACTATTTAACCAGGACAATCTTGACTTGTTTCAGAATTCATTGAACATAATTAAATAAACAAAGTCTTAATGTTATCTATTTAAGAAAATGCGCCGGGCATGGTGGCGCACGCTTGTAATCCCAGCATTCGGGAGGCTGAGACCGGAGGATCCGGGTTCGCGGCCAGCCTCAGCTACCTAGTGAGGCACTCCGCAACTTAGTGAGACCTGGTTTCAAAATAAAGAATAAAAAATAGGGCTGGGGATGTAGCTCGGAGGTAGAATGCCCCTGAGTTCCATCCCCAGTACCGCAAAAAAAA
>PVLC010002524.1:0-43355 GCA_004027655.1 Graphiurus murinus | reverse complement strand
GAAAATGCTACTTGGACTTGTCCATATCAGAAAAACTCAATTGCAAATCATAGTTCCTCCATTTTTACTTCATATTTGGAGCTTGTGTTTGAAACCATTAATTTGTTTTCTTTATCATTGTCATATCTCTAGAACCCACATTACACAAGACTCTCATTAAGTATTTTCAGTCTTTCTTCTTGTTTTATGTCAGAAAATCAAACTATTAAATTTCAGAAAATGCTTTCATTGTATTTCGAGGTGGTAACAAATTGGTTGATTTTTGTCTATGTGAACATTTAAATTTTCAATTCATTTATTATTTTCTTCAACTCAGGAGTTTTTGTTGACTTCTTTTTCAATATTTTTTACATATGTTGATATTCTCCTTTTCTTCATGCATAGTTTTCCTGATTTTAGTTTCCTATGTACCTATTAATACAGTCAACATTTTTATCACAGATATTTTGAATTTTTGTGAGGTATTTCATAGTTCTGAGATTCTATTAGCACTATTTCTAGACATTTATTTTGGTCTTATGATTGGGCTATGCTTCCTTTTTTCTTTGTATATATAGTTATTGTTTCTGAAATTTTCACATTTGGAAAAATACCCACAACTCTCAATCTTTACCTATTATCCTTGTGGAAGGGAAGAATTTCACTAATCAGCCCCTGTATAGATGATGGATACTTCTCAAATTTTATGAAAAGATGTGTTATCTATGAGTTTCTTTAATGGTATTTTTCTATATAAGGAGTTTTGCTCTTTTTCTTATTCAGTCCAATCTTTTATTCCCCCTGATGTCTTCTTATAAAAATTCAGTCTCTCATATGCACTCTTCTTTGTTCTCAGCAGACCTCACATACACCCTGATATGCCAGTTCATGCAAACACTTCGAGTTAGAAAAGATAGAAAATTCTCCCTTGGGCATCCCACTAAAAAGTCAAGATGTTAAATGAATTCATTTACTCTTGCATTGGCCTTCTAAGTGAGAAATCCTGTGTTGGGATTTGACTTTCCAATTGTGACATTCTGTGCTTGCTAGGGGAAAGAGGGAGTAAATACAACAAACTTTCTTTTTATCCACTTTGATGAGGTTTCTTTTGACAATGTACTCACTTCAGGTGTTGCAATCTCTTAGTTGAGTTTTGGAGTTCTTAGGAATGTAATTTGGTCTGTATATGTGTCAGTGCTTCCACTATACAAAGATGGCCTGGGGCTTCCATACAAAGATGGCCTGGGGCTTCCATTTCTACCATCTTGGTGATGCCACTCCTCACTGCCAGTGTTGGAGTCAGGATATCTGGATTGATACCACCATCCCAGATGGTGGTACTGAAGGAGACATACAGAGAACATGTCTGTAAGTATTCTTTTATATCAAAGGTTGGCAAATGGATGAATATTAGAATCACTGAAGTTGTAATGACTGTGTGTGTGTGTGTGTGTGTGTGTGTGTGTGTGTATCTTCCGTTCCCAAACATGTTGATTTTAATGGTCTTGGATGGAGTTTTATATCAGTTTAAAATGTTTCCCCAAGTGATTATAATGTGCATGTAAGGCATGTAACTACTATACTTATATTTCTCATTGACTAAATATAAGAATCCATTAGAGTAGCTTATCTTTTACATTAGTAAATTATTAACTTAGATATAGTTTAAACACAAATTAAGACTCCATTCAGTGACAGATGCTTCTTCAGCTCAGATTTCTTTCTGTGATTAACTAGGGTCAAAACATTTAAAGATAACACATGTACTTAGGGCTATAAATCTAATACTGCTAGAAAAAGCACTGGTGACCTAAAACCACTAAAAGGTGAAGGAATTTATTCCAAATTGTTAAATATAAATAATTGATCTTCTTTCTAAATGTGTCAAGAAAAATGACAGACATGTTCAACTCTTGGCACAAATATTGAAGTTTATTAACTAGCACAATTAAAGACACTGAAGGTAGGAAGAAACATTCCTTCTTTTTTTTTTACTTTTTCAGGAGATTCCCTACTGGTGTTTAAATGTCACTCTAGCCCTCATACAGTTACCAAATCCAGAGATCCCATGAGGTTTTTACAACTCCTTCCAACTGAATCTTCTGATAAAGGATTTAAAGAACGCATAGTTTTTTTTTTTTTTTTTTAACTTGTATTACACAGATTTTTAAAAAAGGCAATGCAGTAATTTAGGGAAGTAAATAAATCTTTGAACTTAGAAAATTTTAATGGTATTAAAATAAAGCGAAGATAGAAATTATTCACACAAGATCAACTTCTTTAAACAATGTCTACTTTTTGTCTCCTAAAATTTTGACAAATGCAGTATGTTAGCTTTCCTATCTCTAATTTTACAAGGGCTATATGGAAGACAGAACAAGGTAATGCCTAGTAATTCTTGGCTTTATTCATGAGCTAGAGTTTCTTAAAAACACAAACCTCCCTCTTAATGTATGCCCCAAATTACCCACTGTGTTTTTAAGTTCATTGGCTTTTAAGTCTTTAAGACATCTTTCAGAACCAAGGAGATAGAATGCTTGTTTTTAAGATTTGTGCAGTCACATAGAATATAACAACTATATCATTATCTAAAGTGTTTTAAGAACTTACTCATTTCTCCCAGCTTTCTGAAATGCAATTTAATTTCTAGCATTTTAAACCATGATATAGCATGCCACCATGTTTTTCTGCACTTCATTTTGTGTTATTTACTTACCTCAAGTTTTCCATGGCAAATACTACTATTTTTGGATCAAGTTTTTAGCCTGCCTAAATAATCAGGGATATATAAAGGATGATTTAGTATATAGTTGATGGGTTGAAGGAAAAATATTTCATTTAAATATTTCTTCTATGGGTTATATTACTGGTGGAAATATTGTCACATTGATTTGAATTTCTGTAATATTTTTCTGCATTCTGGAATATACACACTTTGAGGGACTTTATTCTACTAGAAGTATCTACAGATCTAAAACATTCTAACCTGTGGAGGGATTGAAGAAACATTTCTTAAAATAATGAACTGATAAAGGGCTTGTTCAGCAAATCTTCAACCTACATTTGACATTGCTGAAGGCATTTAGTGTTCAGCAAATAGCTTTTTAAAAATATTATAATTATTTACATAGTACATTTAGAATTAAATGATACATTATTTGAAATGCTAAGTTGGAAACATGATATAGTGTACTATTGAAATCTGAACATTACCACAAATTTTCTCCTCTTCTTTGATATAACAGATTACCCAAAAATTTCTATTTAATTATATAATTATTGAGAAGGGGAAATAAAACAATTAAGCATCATAATTGGATATTTACATGTGGTTTTCATTTATGTGTAGTTTTAAAATAGCTTTGCATAATATTTTTCCCATATATAAAGTTTTCTTAACTTTATGACTATTGAGATGATATTGTGGATAATTTCATGTTGTAAAATGCTGATCTGAGTTTTGTAAGATGTTTAGAAGTGTCCCTGTACTCTACTTTCTATGTTCACCCTTCCTCTCTCTGGATATGAAAATCTGAAAATCTAGTTTCCAAATATTAGCAACTGTTCCCTGGAGAACAAAATTTCCCTGTGCCCATCTGAATAATATGTGTGTGTGTACAGATATATATATATATATATATATATATATATATATATATATATATATATATAGAGAGAGAGAGAGAGAGAGAGAGAGATGATAGATAGATAGATAGATAGATAGATAGATAGATAGATAGATAGATCTTAAAGATGTAAAAAGTCATCATGACAGCTTCCTCAATTTCCAAACTAAAGATCTACTGGTGTTAAATTTACAGCTTTCCTTCCATACATATCCTCCTCAAACATAATCAAACTTCAGAAATTCAGACCCCAATTCTCTGATCCAGTACCTCCACTTTTCTATGAAGTATTTTTTTTAAAAGCATAAACCAAAGGCAGTGCTTCTTTGAATTCAAAAAGAATAAGTAGTCTTCATTTCTACTTAACTGTAAGGTTAAATGAGAGTTTATATAACATGTTATTGATTTTAGAAATATTACTCAAACATATTTCTATACCTTTAAATAATGTTTCTTTTCATGTAGCTCATCCAAGATCCTACCAATTTATTAGTAAAATTTAAAAGACTTCATCTTATTCTCTGCTACATTGTATAATATATCATTATTCATTAAACTCTTACAGAATTTCTTCTTCATTATTTGACTGGAAGTACTGTTCTTCAACCAAATTGGATATTCTCACTGCTTCCCTTCCTTTACTTGGGTTCCTTGAAAAAGAAAAGGAGAGAAGAGATAATGATTTTGAAAACAAAGTTATTTTTAACTGTTTTTATCTTTTCATTCCTCCAAATGTCTTCTTGTCTTTCGTCTTTCCATTCCTGCTTCTTTCTAACAAGGCTCTAGTTACCCTATCACAAAATCCCAGGACTCAAATTGGCTGAGAAGTCTGGAAGTAGTCATTGATAATAAACCTTGACATCTGCAAAGCAAGCAGGCAAATAAATCCAAACCCAAACCCAACTCCAAACCGAAGCCAATGTCAAAGCCAAAGCCAAAAACCAACTAGACAAACAAACATGGAGTTACTTTATCTTTCTGACATTCTTATCTCTTATCAATACTCCCACTTTGGCCATCCAGTTGTGATAATTTTTATGCTTATTGACGGATACTTTTTAAGGATTAAAAACAGTGCAAATTGCAACAGCTTATACAGCTCTCTTACTAATATTGAAACTTCATATCAAACTAACAGTTGAAAGAAAGCAATCTTTTACATCAGCCTGCAAAAACTCATCTGGAATGACCTTTCTGAATAATTGATAGGGACTTTTTGTCTTTATTCCAACTTTCTAAACATGTACACCACACTGTAGCCATATTATGCCAATGGAGTCTGGAAATCCTAGTTTGCAACTATTCCCGACAGTTTTTCTGTGAACAGTGATATTTGTCAGGAAACTTCACTGGAGTCAGAAAAGATGAGGTAGTATTAGGACATATTCTACTTCTTTTATTTACTTTCAGCTTAAGCTTGTCAATTGAGAAATATCCAATATGTTTTATAACTAAAGATGAAAGTCAGTATACACAGTTCATTTCTGTTCCCACAAAGCTAGAAGAATAACAATAAAAAGTAAATGATAATTAAAGCCAAGATTTCTGTATTCCTTGATCTTTAAAGATGGCGCACACATATAATCTTTTAGTGATAAAATAGTCATGAAGAATGAATACAATTGGTGATACACTCTATTACTTGTACTTATCATACTGTCTACAAGAAACCAGAGGATCACAGTAGCAAAAATCACTTTTAGCCATCTAAGCTCATCTGAAAACCATGTCTGTAAACATTTACTACTCATAGGTTACTAACTGATTCTGTTAATTGTATTTTTGATAAAAATAGAGAAACAAAATGGAAAGTAATGAAAATTACCCATAATTCTATTACTCTGTCTAAATTATAGCACCAGGAAATTTTTTGGTAATTAATAGATATAAATATAGTGGTGGATAATGATAGTCTATAACTATGCTATTCCTGTAAACATAAATTATTAAATGTGTTTTCTAAAAAATGGGACTATAATATTTTAATAGCTTGATATTATTAAAATTATTTTGAGAAATATTATAAATACAAGACCAATTTACAACTACAATGTTTTAACATTATGCTACGTTTTAGTTCTAGCTTTAAAACATTTTTGTTTTGTTTCAAAGATATTTGAGTCACAATCGAATCTACCTGAAAAAACAAAACAGAAAACCCCAAAGCCTCTGATTCTATGACCTTCTACCAAGGTAATCACAAACAAGAAGTTAATATTTATAATTACCATGCATGTTTTAATATCCAATTATTTAAGATATGCTTATACATGTCTACACATAATATAGTCCTGTACTACAGGATTCAAATGTTTAAACATGTCAAATCATACTTCACATGATATTCTGCAACTTGCTACTCCTAATCAACATAAGGTTTTGAAATTTATCATTGCTTGTAGATGTATCAAAATTTGGTGATTCTCATGCCATAGTGCTTACTAGGATCATCTGAGAAGCTTGGAAAAATACCAAGGTCAAGTTCAATTCTACTGTAATTAGGTTTGGTCTCTGTGGTCTTTGTTTGCTCTGTATGTAACTCTGATTAGTAGTCACCAAAGTGTGGTGACTACTATTCTAGTTTATTTTAGTGACTGTTGTATTGTTTTCAATTTTACAATGTAGTGCAATTTATTTGTTCTCCTTGTGCTGACATTTGTAATTTTCTTTTTCTTTTGACAACTAATATAACCATTCAGAATGTTAACATTTGCGATACGGCCTTCCAGAATTGTAATACCTTCTACTAAGTTGTCAAATTTAGTTTTGGTTTGCCTGCAACTTCCCTCTGTCCCACCCAGACAAACTATTATTCCTTATAGAGAGTAGATATCTCCACATACATTCGTACTGTCAAACTTTTAAAAAGAAACATTTTTCCATGCAAAGGGGTTTATAAAAAATGGTATCAATTTTTTTGTTTTATATTGTGTTTTGTTGATTACTAATATAACCAGATGATTGCTTTTTCAGCATGTATTAGCTTTTCAGTGTTCTTTCTCTGTGAATATTCTTGTATGTTTTTCTAATATGATATTTATTCTTCCCTATAGATGCTTATGAGGTCATACAGATTTTCAACATTAAATATGTACCAGTTACATGTGTTACAAGGATCTTTTGCCAGTCTGTGCTACGGATTTTACCTTTTATTTTGCACAAATTTAATTTTTAACCTTAACACAATTCTAAATCTTCATGTTTTTTTTTCTAATATAAAAATTATTTTGTGCATCATGGTAAAATCTTTATTTTTACAGATAGGTTTCTAAGTGTCTAAAGTTCACTTTTAACATGTAGGTATAAAGTAAACAGATACGTTTACTTTTCTTCATGTGACTACTCATTTATATTAATACAATAGATTAAAGAGTCTGTCTTTTAATCATTGATTTATAGTATTATGTTTCAAATTTAGTTTCTATATATATTTTGCTTTATTTTTATGGGTCCTAGGTTTAATTCACCTAGTCTGTGTTTTAATCCATATTTTTAATCATCTCAACTAATTTCTATTAATTACTATAGTTCTAAATTATGAAAAATATCTTATAGAAAAATATTTTACATTGACCTTTTGCAGTATTTTATTGTTATTTGTAATCCTGTGATTTTCCATTTAAATTCCATGGTAAAATCATTCAGTTATTTTAAATATGATTTTATAATACAAATCACATTGAATTTATAAGGTAATTTAGAAAGAATTGCTATCTTAATAATTGAGCATCCAGTAAATAGGAGGCTGAGATAGGAGGATGGCAGGTTTGGTGCCAGCCTCAGCAACTTAGCAAGGTTTTCTGCAACTTAGTAAGACCCTGTTTCCAAAAATAATAATAATATATATATTATACACACACACACATTATAGCTGAGGTGTAGAGATAGAATGCCCCTGGGTTTAATTCCTAGTACCACAAAAACAAAACAACTGAGAGAACTGAGAATTCACTCTCCATATTAGTTAAGGAGACACAAGGTCTTTCACTCTTTTCTCAAGAGGACTATTCTTATTCAGGGAACTTTCCATTAAAAATATATTTTTTAAAAGACTGGTAGCTGGGCGTGGTGGCGCACGCTTGTAATCCCAGCATTCAGGAGGCTGAGACCGGAGGATCCGGGTTCGTGGCCAGCCTCAGCTAGCTAGTGAGGCACTCCGCAACTTAGTGAGACTCAGTTTCAAAATAAAGAATAAAAAATAGGGCTGGGGTGTAGCTCGGAGGTAGAACGCCCCTGAGTTCCATCCCCAATACCGCAAAATAAAATAAAATAAAAGACTGGTATCTGGGGAAGCTGAGAAAACTGGTGTTGTAGCAGCATTTGATGAAGTATTAGGAAAAGAAGCTTTGGGAGGACAAATGATTAAAGAACTTTAGTTGATACCACTCAGTCTCCTTTCAACAGATGTGCCAGAAAATGAAACATGTTGCTAGTTCTCCCCTGATGGTTGAGCAGTTGCTCAACATGAGCTCTGTGCAGTTTTATGCATATGACCCTTGGAAAGAGAGAGAGAGAGAGAGAGAGAGAGAGAGAGAGAGAGAGAGAGAGAGAGAGAGAGAGAGAGAGAGAAAATAAAAAAAAAGAGAGAGAAGCAAATAGATAACCACTGAGTATGAACAGATTTGATAAAAATCTTTGTCTTGGAATATAGTACTCTTTTTTATTGTAATAATTTATGCATTGTAAGCATACATCCTTATTAGGTACAAATTGATAATGACATATGTGTACACATTTCTCATTTGACCCCTTCCCCAATTCCCACCCTGCTCCCTCACCCTCCCTTCCATGTGCCTTAAGGTGTCCTCCCCCTCCCCCCTCCCCTTCCATCCCTTTCAGTTAAATCAACTTCTTTGCTTATCAAGGGTCTGTCCTTTTTCATCTGGAGTCCCTCTTATGCCCCATCTACTCCCTAGCATCCGCATATTAGGGAGAACATGTGCTTCTTTACTCTTTGTGACTGGCTGATCTCACTTAACATAATGCTTTCCAGCTGCATCCATTTCCCTGCAAATAACATGATTTTGTTATTCTTTATGGCTGAGTAACATTCCATTGTGTACATATCCCATAGTTTTGTAGTCCATTCATCTGTGGATGGACATCTTGGCTGCTTCCATAGTTTGGCTATTGTGAATTGTGCAGCTATAAACATAGAATCAACACAAATTACCAAAATAAGAGATGAAAAAGGTGATATTACCACCAACAGTATGGAAATAAAGACGATAATCAGAAAAACTATATTCCAACAAAATGGAAAATCTAGAAGAAATTGACAAATTTCTAGATACATATAACCTCCCTAAATTGAGTCAAGAAGATATAGAAAACTTAAACCAACCAATAATAATCAAAGAGATAGAAACAGCAATAAAGAGTTTACCATCAAACAAAAGCCCAGGGCCAGATGGTTTTCCAAGTGAATTTTATAAAACATTTATAGAAGAGTTAATCCCAATACTCCTCAAGCTATTCCGTGAAAGAGAAAGAAACAGGACCCTCTCAAACACATTCTATGAAGCCAACGTCGCATTAATATCAAAGTCAAATAAAGACAGCTCAAGAAAAGAAAACTATAGGCCTGTATCATTGATGAACTTAGATGCAAAACTGCTAAACAATATACTAGCAATGCACATTCAAAACCACATCAAGAAAATTATACACCGTGACCAAGTTGGGTTCATCCCAGGGATGTAAGGCTGGTTCAACATTCGAAAAACAATCCATGTAATTCACCACATAAACAGAATCAAAGACAAAAATCACATGATCATCTCAAGTGATGTTGAAAAAGCATTTGACAGGATTCAACTCCCATTAATGCTTAAAAGCACTTCAGAGAATCGGAATAGAAGGAACATACCTCAACATCATAAAGGCAATATACTATAGTACTCTTTTGACTGGCAGCTTTGACCTAGCAATACAACAGACTATTTTTCAAATTCAAATAGATAACTAAATATATATGACTATATGAAACCAACATAAGGAAAAGAAACAAAATTTTAAAGAAACTGCTCCAGCTAAATGTTGGGACACTAAGGTCAAGCTGGCAAAAGACTCATGAGGAAGCCTAGGGATATTCTGTTTTATGTTCCACATCCCACATCTACTTTCCTTATCTTTGCATGGTGCCCATGAAAGCTAACTGGGATGGGATTCTGTAGGACTTCTTGGCCATCTCACCTCTGGTTGGGTTCTGGGGAGCAGGAGAATGGAATAGTGAGTTCCCAATGAGCTGGCCTCAGGCTGTCTGTGTTCTAGCTCCCTTCAAACAGCCCTCCCTGTCTCTGGGTTCTAGATACTGCCCTTTCTTCCTCCTTCAGATACAAGGCTAGTCACAGCACCTTTGGTTATTAGTGCCTTCATACTGCACTATTTCTTCCTGTGTCTTTTTAATAATCCTTCCATAAGCTCTAAGGAAAAAAAAAAGAATATGGTATTGAATCTATGTTGAAAAATAATAAGCATAATATGTGTTCTGGATATTTAAAATAAAGACAGACAGAAAGAAAAAAATGTGCAGTTTACTCTCTCCATTGTTATCCAGAATGTTGTGACAAGTTTAAAAGAGCACCCTCCCAATTAGAAATAAATTCTTTGGGAAGTTATTGCGGGATAAAAAGGGAAACTTGAGGCAGGGGACCTAGAATGCCCATCTATGGGAAGTCATGTCCACATCAATTATTAATTTTTTTGCGGTTCTCAGGATTGAACCCAGGGACATTCTACCTCTGAGCTACACTCACAGCCCTATTTTTTTTTTTATTCTTTATTTTGAAACAAGGTCTCAGTAAGTTGCAGAGGGCCTCACTATCTGAGGCTGGTGGCAAACCTTTGATCCTCCTATCTCAGTCTCCCAAGTATTGGGATTACAAGATTGCCCCACCCACCACTCACGACTCAATTAGTATTTTTTTTTAAGGCAGGAAAGGATGTTTACTGAAAGACAGCAATTAGTGACCACTCTTCCAGTTTCCCTGCTGAGAAGACAGCCTTGTCAAATGCAGTATTCCAGCAGAAATATTCAGTCCTGATGGTCAGGGCTTGTCTCCTGAGTTGCTTTTGTCTACAAATTGCTATGTTGTTCTGCCTTAAATGATCTAGTCCTGAAAATGCCTTGGGTTCTGAACTCTGATGTATCAGCATGGGAACATATTATGAAATAATCTGGGCTTGGAGAGGACTAGCCCTACCTCTCTTAAGGGAGAAGCTGCAAGGAGGAGGGAAACTTCATACAAACAGCTGAGCCGGAAATCACCACACTGTCAAGGGGGCCATAGGGATGAAATAAAATTGTGCTTCTTAAACATGGACTGGTTCTAGCCTAGCCCAGGGAATTGAGTAATGCCATTCTCTCCAATATGTGTTGAAAGAAACTAAGGCTCAAATCAGTTGGGTATTTGCTTCCCTCTAAGTAAGTTACATGCATGGGCAAGTAGAGCTGTGCAAAATCAAATAAATCTCTCTGACCTGTAATCCTAGCAGACACTGGATACACATGCAGATCCCTGTAAACTCAATCCAGTGAGAAATCCTGCCTCATTCATCACTAGAGAAACTTCCACTAAGCGTCATCAATTAGCCTCTGATTAAATCAACTCCAACCTATGAAGAGTTTCCCCTGAAATTCTTCAATAAGTGGTAATTCCAAAGCCTCTATGATAGCTTAATGGCATAATTCATAAAAACTGATAAGATACCAAATTTAAAAAGGACATAATTTATGAAGCTTTGCAGGAGAGAAATATCAGATGAATAGTCAAAACTTAAAGAGCTTTTAGAGATTTTTATATATCCAACTACCTACCAACCTTGCAGAGTAAATGCATAGCAACAAAAACAGTTTGTTACAAAGTTTTCACCTATCATGTCCGGATAACCTAGAGAAATACAAATTTAACAAAAGCAAATACACAGAAATAGTTGCAGATATTATACTATTGTCCTTGAGGTGTGCTTTTCTAGCTTCACCTTTCTATCCTAAAGCAGATGCTGAAGGGGAACCAGTGTCCTGATGCAGAATACAGAAGGGACAACATTTGAATGGTAAAATCACCAATCTGAAAGACACAGACCAAACTTGTGATTGTTCTAATAATTCAGATATTTATACATGTCCATTAAAATAAATCTAAGATGAGATGGATGGAATAAAGTTCTACTATACCTATGTTTTTGTTGGCACTGGATTTGGTGAGGGAGCAGAAGGAAAAAAGAAATAGGAGCAAAATAAGAAAGCTTATCAGGAGTAAAAAGCTAAGTAGGAAGGATTGGAAGTACAACAAATAAATGTAGTGCTTAGTAATTAAAAAATGCCTAAAGAAATTACTACTCCCTCAGTCCTCTCACGGTATTGTGAGATAGCTTCTCAAAGATGGCATTGTTTACATAGGGTCCATAAAGATATCCATATTCAAAGTAAGAATAATTGCTTTCCACACATAGGGTAAATGATAATTTCTGAAAAAAGAGCCAGAACATCTAAAGCCTGGCATCCTCATTCAAAGATACTTATATGTTGCCTCATAAAACATGTAGTATGCGAGGATCAAATTTAACAATTATGGGAAACAAACTCGATGATACTAGATTATTGGAGTTGTTCACTAATACAGTTTTACCTTTTATAATTAAAATGCATACTCCAAGTGCAGAAGGACTTTTGTCTATTTTGCTTCATGTAAGCAAAGGCTACCATCTAGAAGTCACACAGTAAATATCTCTTGAACGAATAATTGAAACAGAAAGTTAATGCTTTCTCTTGGGTGGCAACATTGAAGCCCAGAGCACAGCTTAGTGTTAAGACTTCAGAACAAGGAACAGATAGTTTCTGATAACCAGATGGTGCTCCTAATTCACTCTGACCTTGGGTAAATATCACTTACTATTTCCACTGTGAAAAATAGGAACACAGTAATGAAATACTTGATCTGATTTCTGAAGTATTTTCAAGATCAGATGGGATTTTATTGGTAAAATCATTTCTATTGGTTTTACTCTTTTAAAGTCATTTAACTAAGGCTATTTTATTTGTGTCAAGAATTATTACCATTGCATAGTACTGCCTGGAGAAGTGTTGATGTATTCTGATATTTGCTTTAAACCAAACTTCAAATTCTGAATGATAAAGTAGCATCTATCTTCAAAAGCAGAGAAAAAAATGAAAAACTATTCCCAAGCAAACCAGTCGGGGAGTTTCTTTAGAGTTATCACTGTGCCTTGTTAATTCTCATTTCACCAGAATAACGCAATCCTTAGGTAATTTTAAACTGTATGGTAATTATAGTAGTGGTGAGAATATGTTATCATATACATATACACACACGCACACACACACACACACACACACATAATTTTACATTTTTAAAAAAAGTAACCACTCTGAGCCAGGCATAGTGGTGCATGCTTGTGGTCCCAGCATTTGGGAAGCTGAGACCCGAGGGTCTGGGTTCCCAGCCAGACAGCTACCTAGTGAGGCACTCCGCAACTTGGTGAGACCCAGTTTCAGGGTAAAGAATAAAAAGTAGGGCTGGGGGTATAGCTCAGAGGTAGAATGCCCCTGAGTTCAATCCCCAATATGGCAAAAAAAAAAAAAAACGTAACCACTCTGTATTGTCCAATCTTGCACAATTCACATTTTAACAATACCACATCAAAACATTAACATGATAGCAACAGAATATTAATCTGGGGTTTTCTGAACACAGAAGACATGGGTCCCTAATTTTAATTATTTCTAACCTAATGCATGCTCTGTCTTTAATAATTTTGTTGTGTTTTATTTTGACATGTTTTCCCTATTTTATGTGGAGCTCAGAACCAGTTTCAAGCACAAGTTGTTTTATTTTGAAGCCTTTTCATTTTACTACTTGAAAGCAATATTTTATTTTCCTTTTATTTGGGAGGAAAATGTACATTTTCCTGAGGAGTAAAATGTGTCTGAAGCCTCTCAAATAATTTACTCATGGTTGAGAATAAGCAGGAGTGATTAGAGCTTCAAATCAGAAAACTTCAGAGAACCAGAAGCTATCAAAATGTGCAGCTTTAATGAACGATTTTTCACTCCTTGCTGTATAGCAATCACCACTGATAACACTCTTTAGTTTTTTTTTTTTTTCCAAAGCATATATAATTGAGCAAATCATCTAAACTCCCACAAGCAGGCAATTATTCAACCACATTGATGCAGAATCACTAGGTCCAGTACTTCATTAGAATATAACATAATCCCTTGTTCTTGTCTTAACCTTCTCTATGAAAAAAAAAAAAAAAGAATTCATCCCAAACTGACACAGTGTCCTGTTGCTTATGCAAATAATGGCAATACAGTAGACAGAGTTTCAAGCCACTCTTCTATCTCCAGTCCCATGTGTAGGGCTCACATCCAAATCTTTAAATAGAGCCTATGAGTTCTAATAATTATTCAACTAACATATATAAGCTCCCTTTGTGCTTCTTTGGAAAATGTGCTTATCTTTCTCTCTTACAAAAAAGAGAGAGACATTGACAGAGAGATTGAATGGCACTGCCAATACCAGAGGAATAATTGAAAAAAAAAGCAAAAAAAAAAAAAAAAAGCAAGAGGGCATGTGGGTGCAAGGGAGATGATAAGGAAAGTATTAAGCTGCAGGAGGAGAATAATGTTACCTCTACTTCTCCCCTCTCTTCTTACAGCCTGGTTGTCCTTCTCTTGACCCTCTGGCTGCATTGTGTTAGAAAGGGTAAAATCTGGAGTTATTCCCACCTGGGCTCAGATGCCATATCTGCAAATGACTAGAAGTAAAACCTTGGCCACGTTATTTAGTGTCTCTGAGCCCATGAAAGATGGGGATAGTTGTCTCTGGAGTCTGGGACAACTAGAATAACAACACGCATGTAGGAGCAGCCATATAGGCCATGTAACCTGATGAATGATATGCCTCCATTGATAGGCACTGAACATTTCAAACTCCTTCTTTTTTGAACCTTTCTAATAGGTTAGGATTTGGGAAATATGCTGGGAAGATTTGATGAAATTTGGACTTGTTGCATGGAGCCTGGGATAATGTCTTTCTGGAAAAATATGCAGTTTTGATCATGAGTCAGGGTGTCAAATTGATTTCCCCAAGTATACCAGGCTGTGATATTACTAACTACCTAAAGTTTTGTAAAATAAAAAAAATTGTGCTGGATGTGGTGGCACATGCCTGTAATCTCGGTATTTAGGAGCCTGAGACAGGAGGACCAACAGGTTCAAGGACAGACTCAGCAATGTAGCAAGACTCTTTGAAACCTAGCATGACCCCGTTTCAAGACAAAAAATAAAAATGGGCTGGGGGTGTAGCTCAGAGATAAAATGTCCCTGGGTCCAATCTCCAGTATCACAAATGAAAAAATAAAATAAAATTGCTACTTTACATTTTTATTCAGTTTTCCCATGGCCTCAAGAGGCAAGATTAGAGGAACATGGTAAACTAGCCTCATACTTTCTTAATAATGACAAAAAGTAGTTCTATACATAATGCGTGTATATTGTATGACCTACATTAACTGATATATGCTATGTGTTTCATTTAATTCTCACAGCACACCTGTGACTTCATTGCTATTGTTATCCTCCCTTTACAAAAAGGAGGATAAATCTTACACACATTGAGTAACTTGGCCACTGGGTCAATAAATGACTGAATAGTCAAATTCAAGTGTTATAAAGCTTTTTAAACCAACCTTTTATACCAGTCACTCTATCTGCTACTCTCTTTTCTCAGATGGCCAGCTCTCTGTCTGATCTTGCCCATTGTTCCATGAAGAAGAACTGCTGCCATGAAACATAGAGACATCAAGAAGATAACAGAGTGGCGCACGCTTGTAATCCCAGCATTTGGGAGCAACCAGAGGATCCGAGTTCGTGGCCAGCCTCAGCTACCTAGTAAGGCACTCCACAACTTAGTGAGACCCTGTTTCAAAATAAAGAATAAAAAATAGGACTGGGGGTAAAGCTCGGAGGTAGAATGCCCCTGAGTTTAACCCCCAGTACCGCAAAAAAAAAAAAAAAAAGAAGGTAACAGTTGCAATATACATATATTAGATTACAAATGTCAATCTCAGAGACAAACATATGGAAGGAGAGGGAGGGGAAGGGACTCAGAGGGATATATTCCATGAGATGTGTGCATGTGTATTCCTATCATTCTATACTTCAGTATCATGTATAATTACAATGCACAAACAAAATATCAAAGAAAAAAGAAGAAATCATTGAGTTGCTAAGGAGCGAGTAAGGTCAGGCAAAGTATATGAACACTCTCTGCGTATCATCTCTTTGTACTTGTTTGTTGTTATATATTAAAACTGAATAACCGCAATGACAGAGTGCTAAGAGACAAGATGATAAAGAAAGAAGAAGCTTAGAAATATAAGCAAATGATGAGATCCATTCATGAATTCCAGAATATAGCAAAAAATTTGCTATTTTTATGAATATTGTGTTCCCCCGAAGCCCAGGTGTTAAAGTCTTGGTCCATGGCATGGAGAAACTGGGAGGTGGTGGGCCTCTGAAGAGGTGGTATCTAGTGGAAGGTCTTTAGTCACTGGGAATGTGCCTTTGAAGGGCATTGAAGGACCCAAGCCACTCCTCTTCCTCTCTTTTGCTCCCCTGTCAAGAGGTGAGTGGTTTTACTCTAAGACACATTCCAACCACCAAGGGCTACCATATCCCACACAAAGGGGACAACAAATTATGACATTGGGACTCCCCCCAAATCCTTCTGTCTTTATAAATTGGTTATCTCAAATATGTGTTATAGAGAGGGAAAGATGATTAACACAATTTTTGAGCAAAAACACAAATCTAGAGGCAAGCTGTTAGTCTACAGAAAAGTAAAACCAGAAGCCACTTCTAAAAACTAATAATGGAAATCTAGACATGAAGAAGTACATTTGTGGGCTGCTAGGGAGGCTTATTTCATCATAAAGCCTCAAATGTTCATCTCTACTTTGTTTTCAAAGAAAGATATTAATGCTAGGAAATTTGAAAAATAATATTTAAAACATATTTTTAAAATTCATATATTACCCTTTTTACAGTGCTTTTACATTTATTATTTCACTACACATTTTCAAAATACCCAAGGCAAATTGAACAGATTTTAAATGAAAAAACATATAGGTAAAAGAAACAAATCACCTGTGCATGGTGGTGCACTCTTGTAATCCCAGTACTTAGGAGGCTGAGACTGGAGGATCCAGTTTCATGGCCAACCTCAGCTACTTAGGAAGGCCCTCCACAACTTACTGAGATCCTGTTTCAAAATAAAGAGTAAAAAATAGGCCTGAGAGTGTAGCTCAGAGGTCGAATGCCTCTGGGTTTAATCCCCAGTACTGCAAAAAAAAAAAAAAAAAAAAAAGATATCAAATATTAAAGAGAGATGTCTTTTTAAAGGATTGTCTTTGACTGTGTTTCATATTCTGCATAGACCTGACTTCCATGATCCTTAGGAATGGATGATCACACCTAAAGCAGATGAACCCATGGCAGTGCATAAATTTTGGGGATAGATATGAGTCACTATCTAATGCTTTCATTTTCAAAGCTTCATACTTCATACTTATAAGCAGATCTTATGAGAAAAAACATTAGACAAAAGAACAGAATAGGTTAAAAATATATATGATCTGAACAAAGCACAAGTACAATATTAGCACTGATGGGCTGACCTTATTCTAATCCCCATCCATGACTTCTATTTTCCTTTTGTGATTTTTGTTTCCGGCATGAAATCTTGGCTTTGGCTTAGAGTGCTGAGCCCCATGTGTTGGCAGAGTGCCACTTGAGCATCCACAAACATGGCTGCTATCAGTGAATAAGAACTTGACATTAAGTCAAGTGTGATCAACTGCAAAGCTTTACTGTACCATCTCCATGTCTTTTTTTTCTCCACTACCTACACTGGAATTAGCAGAAGAAATGGCACCACATTCTAAATGAGTTCAGTTCAAATGGGTTCTGTTCGGATTTCCTCAATTGTCTTCATTAAAGTCTTGATCTTTGTCATTAAGATCAAGAAATGGGCTTGCCAGGTGTGGGCAGGGAGGGGGAGTATAGCTTAGAGATAAACCACCCCTGGTACAACTAAATGAAAAAAAAAAAAAACAAGAATGAAAGAAGAGAAAAGGTCCCTTTCAGATTCTGCATTGCATACATATGTATAAATAAAGAAGTAACTCCAAATTTCTTAATCTGCTAACTAGTGAACATACTGGTGCAAATCATCTATTTCAAATTTCATTAATAAAGAAGATTTCACTTTCTTTGAATTCATATGAAACTGTAATTAATTTGTAGTAATCAAAATAAGACTTTTCATTGAAGTACATGGCCAAAGGCAACCTTTAAGAATCAAATGGATGTTGTATTTTATGTGTTAATAGCTTATAAGATTTCATATTCACAAACACACAAAGAGACATGTATAAATATGGTGTTACTTTATTTCTTCCTTCTTGATAGACTCGTTCCTTAAATAGACATTAATTTAAGTTTATTCAGCTGGAATCCTCCTCATATCTGTCACTCACATATTAGCAAGCTGCTTCAGTTCTCTAAACCTGTTTCCTTACCAGTAAAATGGGCCACCATTGGGATAGAGAAGTGGCTTTCTAAGTGCAATATATGAAGATTTCCTGTTCCTTAAAGGTACTTCAGGAGCCAATGTAAGAAAAGTTGCTAGGGCAGTAATTTGGGTTCTTGGTAGACCTCTGTAGTTTAGGGCACGTTATTGCTTTATACTGCGCAGTTCAATGTTACAGGTATTTAGAAAAGTTTTCTATTGCAACAATATGTAAAAGACACATGAATAGATTATAATAATAGTAAATTTAGTTTAAACATATTATGCTTCCTATTGCATTACATATATATTTTCCCCAGAGCTTGAATTTGTGTGGAACAAAAATAGAGATTAGAACTTCAATGTTCTGCTTTGGTAGCCTATTCTTGCTATCCCAAATCATGAAACATCTTTACTTGCTACAGGATAAATAAATTTGGATGCTACTTTCCTATTCTTCCTGAATATTCTTTGTATCCGTTCTCCTACGGTTGTTTTGTTTGTGTGTGGGAGTGGGGATGGGTTACTGGGAATTCAATCCAGAAGCATTCTTCCTCCAAACTATATTTATAGCCCTTTTATTTTTATACTTTAAAACAAATTCTCCCTGGATTGCTTAGAGTCTTGCTAAGTAGCTAAAGATACTTCCTGCAAACCTCCTATCTCAGCCTCCCATGTACTGGGATTATAAGTATGTGTAACCAAGCCCCCCTCATTCTCCTATATCTGAACAGGAATAGGGATCATGATATCAAGATTGGGTGCTGATGCTATCTTCCTAAGGAGTAGTAAGGATCTTCAGTTTTTTGGAGCTGAAAATATTTATGAAGAAGCTCGTGGAAAGGTGCATGCACATGTGCAAGTGCACACACACACACACACACACACACACACACATATACTTCATGTTACTCCTAGTTTGTTCTCCTTCTCCATTTTGGTCATGAGTGACCTTTATGCATATTTGAGGCCATCCAGGCCTCTGCCATACTGATATTCATGGTCCTTTGAACTAGAGGCACACTTCCTTAAGAAGTCCCTATGCTTTTAGAGATATACTATTTTTAAAAGTTTTTCTATGGCAAACTACCTCTTTTGTTAGAACAACATTAGTTTTCAATATATCCATTTCAGCACATTCATATTCTTCCTTGGATTAGGGAATACTAGTGAGAAAAACATCTTTGATATCAATTTAGGCCTGTTGTTAAATTGTGATTCCACCCTTGACTAGCTGTGAATATTTTTGCAAATCATCTAAACATTCAGAGCTCTAGTTTACTAATCTGTAAAAAGAAAAAAAGTACAAACTATTGCATATATTGTCATATTAATTAACAAAATAGTATTTACCAAAAAAAAAAAAAAAAGAAACTTCCCAAGGATTTTCCATACTAGATAGCCTCTCAGAAGATTTGTCTCTAGAGCAAAGGGCAGGTTTGTTGACTATACATTATAACAAATATAATATCTCCTTCCAATGCAATGTTCAGGTAGGCTTCCCTAAAGCTCCTTTTAAAAGATTGCTATTCCCTAAACTTGAGGCTTGTCAGCTATAAAGTAAATCCTTTCTCCCTATGCACGGCTTACCTGGGCCCCTCGGAGTGGCTTTGTGGGACTTCCATGGCACAGAGAACTGTTGTAAACTTGACACCCATGCTGATGATTGTGCTACGAGTAGTAAATTTCTGTGTCTCTGATCCATCAGCATCCATGGAACAGTAGAAGGCTCAATTGTTAGAGGGCCAGAAAGAGAAAAATCTCAAACCTTCTACCATTCCTAGGACATTCCTATAATATTAGTTATTATAAAACAATCTAAGTGACCATGATTGGAAAATGGGTAAGCAAGTGTGGTATACCCATACAATAGAATATTGTTTGGCATATAAAAGAAATGAGGCACTGTTCTACGCAAGGATAGAAGTGGAACTTGAAAAAACATATGCTAAGGTAAAAAAGCCAGAAACATGTTGTATGATTCCATTAATATAAAATGTCTTTTTTTTTTTTTTTTTTGCGGTACTGGGGATTGAACTCAGGGGCATTCTACCTCTGAGCTACACCCCCAGCCCTATTTTTTATTCTTTATTTTGAAACCGAGTCTCACTAAGTTGCGGAGTGCCTCACTAGGTAGCTGAGACTGGCCTCGAACCTGGATCCTCCAGTCTCAGCCTCCCAAATGCTGGGATTACAAGTGTGTGCCACCACACCTGGCTATATAAAATGTCTTGACTAAACAAATCCATAGAAACTGAAAGTGAATTAGTGATTTTCAGTATGTAAGGTGTATAGGGTTGAGTACTGCTAATAGGTACAAGGTTTTTAGTTTGGGTGATGGAAATGCACTGAAATGAGTTATTACATTTGTTCAACATAGTGAATTTACATTAAAAAGGCACCGAAGTTTACATTTTAAAATGGTGAATTTTATATTTTGTTAACTATATCTCAATAAATTCTTTTTTTAAAAAATGTTTTGCAGGACCTCATTCCACCACTGAACTACATCACTAGCACTTTCTTTCTTTAGTTTTATTTTGAGATGGGGTCTTAAGGTCTTACTCAGTTTCCTGGGCTGGCCTGGAACTTGCAATCTTCCTGCCTCAAACTCACAAGTAGCTGAGATTACAGGCATGTGTCACCATGCCCAAGTCCAACAAAACATTTTTTTAAAAGATAGGAATGAGAAGGGACAGAGAACATTTTTCTTGGGTTGCTGAAAAATCATTACAGAGTCAAGGCCAGAAGACATGGATTTGCATTAGAGCTCTGTCTTCTATTCTTAGCTCTAGCACCATCACAACTTTGATACAAGCAAGCACTTGTGCCTAAAACACATAGAAGCTAATATTACATCACGGATTTTGTAAGAAGGAAAATCCTTATTGCATTGACTGCCAGAGAGATCAGGAGCTACAAGGGTAGCTCCTCCTCTCTAGTGAATTGGTAGCAGAGGAATTTAGAGAAAGGAAGAGAGGGTGTCGGGGGCCAGCCCTTGTGGGAATCAAGACGAGGTCTCCAGAATATACTCACACCCAATGCAGTGTTGAAATGATCATGTCAGTCACCGTTTCTTATACTATCTCTTACCACAAGGTATACAGAACAGGAATTTTTACAGACTTGTTTTTCCTAAAGTTGAGTGGGTGCATCTTTAACTAGAAAAGCTATTTCCCATAGTATTTGATAGGATTAAGAAAACAGTAAAGGTTACAGAATACAATACGTATATAAAAATTCTTTTAGTAAGTAAACAGTGTTAAAGGTTAACAACAGATAGGAGTCACTATTCATTAGTTTAAATCTTCATTATTTGCCTAGCTCCTGTAAGCAGTGTTCTTATCTTATTCACAGACAGCTAGAGTTAGTTAATGAGTGGTGAGACAAGGGGGAGGTGTTTCAGAGAGAGAGAAACTATCAGTCTTAAAGCTTTCTTTACTCACAGATAAAAAATAGTAGACCTAAATTTCTTTGATTTAGTAGTTAAGTTTGCAAAGTTCAATTCCTGATGTTTGTAGAGGGTTAATGAATATCTCTGAGACGAGCTGAGGCATTGTTCTTTTCAGCTAACATTGTGAGGAATCACAATCCGTTTAGCTATCCTGTGTCTCTAAGAAATTTTTCTTTATACTTAATGTGAAAGCAAAACCCAAAAAACCCCAAATTTCCAGAATATAATAACGCAAAGTGGGAAATGCCACACGTTCCTTCTTTTGAAATCATCTGCCTTGCAGAATTCCATTGGGCCCAGTCCTTGTTCAAGGCCCAGCTATTAAGGTGACGTCGCAAGAGGGGAAGTCACATGCTGATGAGATGGCACTTGTGGGAGCTTTAGAATTCTTCTGCACAGGTGTCGATGTCACCATACCTCTCCAAAGCTCACATGTTTCTTTTCATGGGGAATTATCATGTTCTGTCTTGCGGATTGTGAACATATCATGTCAAAAGTCATTGACTGGGCTAGCTGGGTTATTTTGCACATGTCCATTCTTGAAAAGCAGATTTCACTCTTTCTTTCGGTGGATTCTGGAGGCTTTTCCTGAAAAACAAACCAAGCATTTTGTTCTTTAAGGAATTATTGATTGGGCAAGTCAAGACCTAGCTTATTTCATCTCTATACCTCATTCTTGATATTTATAAGTGATCAACATATTACCCCCTTGCAGGCCCATTGGGTAGATTAAAGAAGAGGTGAGAATGCCTTAGTGGCTGACTCACAGTGGATGGATGTTCATTAACTGGTAACTATAAAGATAAGAGTGACAGCTCAGCATGGTGGGGCATACCTGTAATCCCAGTACTTGGGAGACTGAGACAGAAAGATCGAAGGTTCCAGGCTAGCCTCATCAATTTAGCGAAACCTTTCAAAATAAAAAGTGTTAGGAGTGTAGTTCCAGGGTAGAAAATCCCTGGGTTCAATCTCCAATATTGAAAAAGAAAAAGAAAAAAAAATGAAACAACAACAACAAAAATGACGACAGCACCTTTTTCTAAGAAAAGAAATAAAGAGTTTAAAAAGCTACACCTCTACCAATGTTCCACTGCATGCTTGCAAATACATACTCAGGGTTATCATGAATCTGTTATATTTTGTAGAAACATTTCTCTTCCAGCACTTAAATAAACACATTAAAATATTGTTGGTTATGTTTCTACAAATAATTGAAAATGTCCTTTCTTACACACAGTTCTCCAATAAAAATAATTCACTGTCAACCAAATTTACATGCAAATAACTTTCTAGTGTACTTTAGTGAGGAGATGTTGGATAATTAAGTAATACAGAGAATACATTTCTAATAACTTCTCAGGCTCTGGACCATGCTCATTTTAATAAGTGGTATATAATTGTGTAACCAATGTGGCAAATCAGAAAGCTACATTGTGTTATATATATATATGAAAAAGTTTTCATTATCTTTCCCTAAAATAATGGAATTCTTTCATAGATAAGAAAGACTAAGCTATGCTTATAGAATATATTTCATGAAAGTTATATATTGTGGGATGAAAACAATAGCAAACAGTAGAGTAGTAAGTGTTAGATAGTGAAGTATTTTAATAAAGCATATCTGAAGAAATTATGATGTAGACACTTAGCTGTGCGTGGTGGTCCATGCCTGTAATCTCAGTACTGGGGAGGCTGAGGCAGGAGCATCACAGGTTCAAGCTCAGCCTTAACAATGTAATAAGGCCCTTCACAACATAGTAAGACCCTGTTTCAAAATAAAAATAAGATAAAGTAACATAAAATAGGGTTGGGGTGTATCTCAGAGATAGAATATCCTTAGGTTCAATCCCCAGTAAAATACACACCACACACACACACACAGACACACAGACACACACACACACACACACACACACACACACATATGCACACACACTGCTGACACTTTACATAATCTCAGACCTAAATTAAGCCAAATTCACCTACCTTCATTCAAAATGAAGCACATTTTTTACAGCTGTGGGAATCATAAATGGGCTTTATTTGATGAATACTTTAAAAATGTTTAGATATTATTTGAGAGTATCAGAGACAGTAGTTATTCTTTGTGATGTGTGTAAAGGAGCTGCTAGAGTCCTCTCCTCTTTTACTAGAGAACACCACGGAGAAGAGCAAGGTTTGAGAAAGACAAAGAGATGAGAATAGAATTAACCTATGGGACTTGAGCACCATGGCTTACAAGCCTATAATTCCAATTCTTGGGAGGCTGAGACAGGAGGATCCCAGGTTCAGGGCCAGCCCCAGCAACTTAGCAAGTCCCTCTGCAACTTTGTGAAACACAGTTTCAAATTAAAAAATAAAAAGGGCTGGGCGAAAGCTCAGAATTAGAATGCAGATCTCCAGCACCAAAAAAAAAAAAAAAAAAAAAAAAAAAAAAAAAAAAAAAAAAAAAAAAAAAAAAAAAAAAAAAAAAAAAAAAAGAACAGGACATACCAGGTTAAGGAAAGGTGAGAGGGAGGGAGGCTTGGATGGACTTTGAATGGACTTTAAAATGTGCAGAGGCCAAGAGAGATCAGCATGTGAAAGGGAGGTTGTGGGGAAAAAAAAGAATGAACATTTTTAAAAGATGGAGAATATCTTCCTATTTTCCTCCAGCTATTCTCATTCACATCCCGTTTTCAAGATCCCTCTTTCTATTCATCTCTGTTCTTTACCTATTGAGTGATTTCTCCTCTCCCTGCCTCCCCTGCATCCACCTACCATCCTTGTTTCTCCACATATCATTTTTTATCATCCAGTCTCTTCTTTCTATTCTACTGTGATTGCCTGAAGCCAATTTTCCAAATTGGATCCAGGGGCCCAGTTTCTCAGCACCTCGCTTGGGAGTGTGCAGGCAGGAACCCAAGCTGGCTGGAGCCAGCACCGAGGGGCTTCAGCTCAATGCTTCTTGGATGCAAGCTGCCCTAGGGGCTGTAGGAAGGGTCCTGGGAGAGAGTTGCACCATGCAGGTTATAAATGCTGCCTAAGCCTTGGTGTTTTAGTACCTCATACAATGACTGCAGACCCTGACACAGTTCCAACTATACCCAGTTGAATGTGTACAATGTCAAAGGAAGAAGCATCTGCTTGGGAAAAGGCATTGTGGCCTTGATGCCTGCCTCAAACTGTGTGGAAACACTCCTTTTCTTAGATGACATTCCCTCCAAAGCCCTGTGCATATTATAGAAGTCTGAGATGGGAAAATATATCTTTTAAAGTCCTTCAAGTTTCTATTTAAAATTTTAGTGCATTCATTTTTATTTTTAATAATTATTTTTTATATTGCATTAGAAGTGATTTTGTATAGGAATATTAGTTTGCAAGGGCTGTTGAAACAAAGTAACCCAGATTGAGTGGTTTAAGCAATATAAATCTCTCTTCTCTGAGTAAATATAAATTTATTTTCTCTAAATAAATTTATAGATTAGAAATACAGGACAAAGGCAATGGCAAAGATGATTTCTTATGAGGTCATGAGAGAAAAATCTGTTTCCAGCCTTTCCTTTAGGCTCTCTCCTCTAATTTAGATAGCACATCAGGAATTCACCAGAACAGAACACAAGTAACTAAAATATGGCACAAGCTGAGCCTGGTGGAGCATGCTTGTAATTCCAGTACTGCAGAGGCTGAGGCAAGATCTCAGGTTCAAGGCTAGCCTCAGCAACTTAGTGAGACCCTTTTTCAAAATAAAAAATAAAATAGGGCTAGGGGTATAACTCAGAGGTAGAATGCCCCTGATTTCAATCGCCAGCAACACACACACACACACACACACACACACATACACACACACACACGTAACTAATAAATATCTGTTGAATAAGCAAAGACATCACATATCATGTTCATTTGTTGTGAATCCTCTTCACTGGGATAAGTGTTAGAAATAATTATATGTATCTGTGTATGTGTGTGTGTGTGTGTGTGTGTGTGTGTGTGTATGTGTGTGTGTGTGTGTCCTGTTCTTGAAAGATTTCCAGTCCAGTGGAGAAGAAATTGATTTTAAGAGAGGTCAACACAGGTCTACTTAGAGGGGACAAGTATGGAGTTCATACTTTAAAATTATGATTTTCATCCCATGAAATTGTAACACCCTCACTTCCCAGAGACAGAGCCACTTTATTTTATTTTATTTATTTATTTTATTTCATTTTTCTTTTTTATGATACTGGGGATTGAACCCAGGGGCATTCTACCTCCAAACTACACCTCCAGTCCTATTTTTTATTCTTTATTTTTGAAACAGGGTCTCACTAAGTTGCAGAGATCTTCACTAAGTAGCTGAGGCTGACCACGAACCAGTATCCTCCAGTCTTAGCCTCCCAAGTACTGGGATTACAAGCGTGCACCACCCGCCAGGCTCACTTTATGTTACTAGCTTGGATTCCGAACACAGGGTCAGTGGTGAGGACACTAAAGGGCACTGTTCCTAAGAGTCTCAGCCTTGTTTTACCTGCTCTGGTGAGATACTCCCTCACCTTATTGTGTTTCGTATGCTTCTTTCCTATGTGGCTAGAGAAGCTACCTCTCATCCGAATTTTCATCTCTCCCTCTAAAAGCTTGAACTCCCTAGAAATATATGTCTTATTGTTCCTAATAACTAATGCTTAATATTTTTTCTCACATAATATATATATATAGATAGATAGATATAACTAATACATAGTATATGTTTTTGTCAAACATATATATATATATATATATATATTTAAATGTTATTCACAGGTAAGCTTAAGCAAAATGATTCTCAGTCTTTTAAAAGTGTCAGTAAGTTCATGACAAATCCTGAATTTCTCATTTTCTATTTTCATTTTTTAAAATTTTTTATTTTATTTTATTTTATTTTTTGTGGTACTGGGGATTAAACTCAGGGACATTCTACCTCCGAGCTACACCCCTAGCCCTATTTTTTATTCTTTATTTTGAAATAGGGTCTCACTAAGTTGCGGAGTGCCTCACTAAGTAGCTGAGGCTGACCTCGAACCCAGATCCTCCGGTCTCAGTCTCCCAAATGCTGGGATTACAAGCGTGCGCGACCACGCCCGGCTTCATTTTCTATTTTTAAATAGTCTAATTAATCAGCATTTCAATGAAGGAGAGAGTTTGATAATGCAGTGGGCAAATGAATCTGATAAAAAAAAAAAAAAAAACAATGAGAGCTCTGGCTCATGTACCTAACTCTCCTAGTTCCTGTGGAAACAATGGAATTTAATAGCTAAAAACATAGGAGAGTTGGTTTTCCAGGGGGAAAATATAAATTAAAGAAAACTTTATGGCTACCTAGTGAGGCACTCCACAACTTAGTGAGACCCTGTTTCAAAATAAAGAATAAAAAATAGGGCTGGGGGTGTAGCTCAGAGGTAGAATGCCCCTGAGTTCAATCCCCAGTACCGCAAAAAAAAAAAAAAAAAAAGAAAAAAAGAAAACTTTATGGTTACAACAACAAAAGTGTTAAGGCAAATTAGGTGTGCCATATTTTTAGAATTTCCTGATACAAATTACACTCCCTCTTGTCAGATTTTTCAGGTTTCCTATGACTTGGATAGGAATTGTTACATTTTATAAGGACAAGTATAAATAACATATAAAGCAGGATCAGTGTTGGGTTTTTTTGTTTGTTTTGTTGTGGTACTGAGGATAGAACCCAGGGGCATTCTACCTCTGAGCTATACCCCTAGCCCTATTTTTTATTCTTTATTTTGAAACAGGGTCTCACTAAGTTGCAGAGGACCTCACTAAGTAGCTGAGACTAGTCACCAACACAGAACCTCCAGGGTTAGTCTCCCAAGTACTGGGATTACAGGCATGCACCACCACGCCAGGCTAGGATCAGTTTTTTAGATAATATTTGTGTATAAAAATTATGTCCAAGAGCCGGGCGTGGTGGTGCACGCTTGTAATCCCAGCATTCAGCATTCGGGAGGCTGAGACAGGAGAATCCGGGTTCGCAGCCAGCCTCAGCTACCTAGTGAGGCACTCCGTAACTTAGCGAGACCCGGTTTCAAAATAAAGAATAAAAAAAAAAAAAAATAGGGCTGGGGGTGTAGCTCGGAGGTAGAATGCCCCTGAGTTCAATCCCCAGTACCGCAAAAAAAAAAAAAAAAAAAAAATTATGTCCAAGCCAGGCATGGTGGCACATGCTTGTAATCCCATTATTTGGGAGGCCGAGACAGGAGGATCACAGGATCTCCGCTGAACTCCAGCTACTTAGTGAGTCCCTGTGCAATTTAGTGAGAACCTGTTTCAAAGTAAAGAATAAAAAAAATAAGGCTGGGAGTGTAGTTCAGAGGTAGAATGCCCCTGGGTTCAATTCCCAGTAACACACACACACACACACACACACACACACACACACACACAGTCATTCCAATTGACTATTACTCAATGATCAACTGGTCAGTTTATCATTAAGCTTGCATGATTAAGCCTGCATTATGGTGCACACCTATGATTCTATGATCCCAGTACTGGGGAGAATGAAATAGTGGGATAACAGTTTCGAGGCCAGCCTCAGTAATTTAGCAAAGCCCTCAGTAACTCAATAAGGTCCTGTTTCAAAATAAAAAATAAAATAGCATTGCAGTGTAGTTCAGAGGTAGGATGCCCGCCCCTGAATTCAACACCCAGTACCAAAAACAAAACAACAACAACAACAAAAAAAACAGAAAGAGAGAGAAAGGAAGCATTAGTGATAAACACAGCAACACTGATCATTTCCAAATGCAGACTTTAAAGACAGACTCTACTGTGTGATTCCATTTATTTGATCTACTCCTAAAGGTAACACTGTATGAACAACAAATGAAAGATTGATAACTTCTATATTTTGGATCTTAAATGACCCCCACAGGACAATTTGTTAAAGGTGTGGCCCCCAAGTAGATGTTATTGAGAAAGGGTGGAACCTTTGATAGGTGGGAACTTGTAGGAGGTCCTGAGGTCATTGGAGGTGTATCACCAACGAGAAATGCCAGAATCTAGACCATTCCTCTTGTGTGTCCTCCCTGGTTCATGGTGTGGACAATTTTGCTCAGCTGTGCACTCCCACCATGCTGTGCTGCCTCACCATGGGCTCAAGGCAGCAAGGCTCATTGATTGTGGAATGGAATCTCTGAAACTGTGAGTCAAATAACCCATTTTTCTTGGCCAGGCATAATGGTGTACACCTGTAATCCGAGTACTTGGGAGGCCGAAACACAAGAATCACTGGACAGCCTTAGCAAGTAGGGAGACTCTCAGCAATCTAGGGAGACTCTATTTCAAAACCAAAAGTAAAATTGGGCTAGGGCATCCATGGAAGGTAGAATGCTCCTGAGTTGGATACACACACACACACACACACACACACACACACACACACACAGAGGAAAAAATAACTCTTTTTCTCTTTGTAAGTTGATAAACTCAGGTATTTGTTATAATAACAGAAATCTGACACAATTACAAAGAATGACAAGATGTTCTGAGATGCCCCCCATTTCTCCACAGGGGTTTCTTCTTCTTTATCTAAAGTCCCCCTTGTATCCCAATTACTTACTAGCTTGTACATATCAGAGAAAACATTTGTCAAATGAGTAAATTAAAAGAGAAAATGAAAGCTATTCAATATCATTGGTAAGTGAATAAATTTGAAATTTAAAATGGTGGTCTAACTTAGTTTACCATAAAATCTGGTCCAGGTCCCATAAAATGTATTCTTCAGATATTTATAAGGAACATAAAATTTGTAAATGCTTAAAGAGAGCCATACAGCAATATGTATCATTGGGGGGAAAACAGAATTAAGTGTTTAAGATTATATTAAGAAAGATATTCATTCCAATAGAAAAATGGAAAACACATTGAAAGTTCAAAGATAGAAAATGGGCAAAAATAATTGACTTCATTTATAAAATAGAATAAAATATAGACTTCAAAGTGAGAGAGTAGCTATATATTTGTATTGGTTTGGGAAGATTTTTCAGGAACACATTGCAAATAAAATTTCAAAAAATTAAATAATTTATAGTATATGACCATTTTTAAAGCTGTGTTTTAAATGTATGAAAAGTTTTGTATGTCTGCCTATCTATCTTGAAATAGATATATACATGACTATTCTTATTTATATAACCATCTGTATCTTCCCATAAATTTCCAACCTACATCCCCATAAGTGTTCAAATATTACATATTGTGTTATTTTCTTTATTTTGACTTGCAATGTATTTCTGAGTAATTTCTTATGTTATTTTATTATATTTGTAGAGTACAATATTAGATCTCAACATATAATCATAACTATGTAAATTAAGTAAGTAAAATAGGCCTAAAGTGAGACCAGAAGGGAATTCTTCATTTATCTTTGAGTGATGGAATTCAAAAATACAGGGGATATATCTCATTTTTGACATGTGATATGTCAACATGTGTATGTTTGCACATGCACATACACACACACATATACCAATATGATATACATGAGAGGGAAAATAACATGGTGTATAGATCTTTAGAAAAGTTTTATGTTCAAGTACATGTGGAGCATATGTAACATAGCCACCAATTTCCAGTACCACATTCGTTGGGTAATGTTTAACACCTGTGACCTCAGACAAGTGAAAATTCATTCTCACTATTTGTGACTCCCATGATTACAAATTCACCTACTTAACTACTATTTCATGGGGTTGTTGGAGTCACTCATGGATGTGAACAAAGAGGGGAGAAGTTTTTGTTCCTGGAATGCACACATTCCCAGTTGAGGTTTCTAATTGTAAACACATTTTCTTCCCATGGTCTGTTTAGTGTCATATTTTCAAAATGTTGTGGTTTTTTTTGTTGGTGATTTAGATGTTTAAAATGTACTCCAGGTATCGTGCTAAAGTACTGTCTAGTGTTTCTAAGTGCAAGAAACGTGCGGTATGCCTTACAAAGAAAGTACTTACATAAGTTAAGCTCCCTTCAGGCATAAGTACTAGTGCTGCTTTTAATGTAAACAAATTGACAATATATGTTAAATACAATGTCTTTAGACAGATAAACGCATAAAACAAGGTTATGCATTGATTACTTAATTAAAATACTGTTATCTGTGTCTTGCAAGAATTTAACCTTATATTTTCCTTAGGAATAATGATTCAGTATTCACAAAATCAGTATTTGTGGAAAACTTTATAGACCATACTACTGCAAATAACATGAATTGACTATATTTTACTACAAAGTGTCAATTTTCTCACTGAGACAATAATTTCCTTGTGAGAACTAGATGAGATAATATAGTAGGATCATAGATTTAATTGAATAATCATACTTCTGGTGATGAAGCAGCAGGTGGTGATGATTAGAAGTGGTTGTAGTAGTGAGTATTTTTTAGTAATAGTGGTATTGTAGTTGTAATTATAATATAAGAGAAGCAGTGAGAAGGAAGAGAAACTAAAATTACTCTTTTGGAAGAGGGAGGAAGGGAAGAGTGAATCATGTATGACCTGGTAAGAGGGTAGCTCATTAGAGTTTCTAGTTCAGTGATTAAGAAAATGATTAAACTAAATCTTTTTAATGTTATATGTATAAAAAAGGTGGAAAAACCCTGAGCAGTGCATTTGTGACATTTTAAGTTTTATTTGTGGTATGTGAGATTACATAAGTCAGTCTTAAATTCATGGCTTTGTGCTTCTTTGGCAGAGTGGGGATAGTACTTTGGTCTTCAGGCAAAGAAAAAAATTAATAAAGTAATACAAAGAACTACTTTCAAGTATCTTGCAGTTATGGAACCAGTTAATTTTAAGGCTATATCTTTCCCCAAATCTGTGATAGATTCTATTATATGACCAAGTCAGGATGTACAAATCTCAATTTTTCATAAATTCCTCAACTTCCTTTCAAGGGACAAAATTTGAAAATCATGGAAAATGTGTAGATAGACATAGAAGGTATAATTCAATTATTTTATCATGAGAATTGTGATATGACAGTGTTTCAGCATTTTATGAATAAAGCATTGTGACAGAGGTGTGATCAAAGAGATCCCAAGTCACCTACAGAATATGTCTGTGTGGTTTGTAAATGAAGGAAACTAAGAGAAGAGTAGGGAGAAAAAAGAGATTGATAGAAAAATAGCAAGAGACTTTCAGGTGAGATAGACTGCATTTTAGTTGAGATTTTAAAAAAGTAGGATAATTTATAATGTTGATTAAAATGAAGGATTGGCTTGAATATGAGAACGGACTTGGTGGCCTTTGAAAGATGACCCTAGAGAGAACAAGAGACAGTGTTGAGATCATAAAGGGTGCCATGGATTTGAGAATTCAGCTAAAAGTGCATTTAGAACTTGTTTTCATTTGTCCAGCTCCTAGGTATTAAATGCTTAGACTGTATTCAGTAGTGTTCTAGATCATGGTATAAGGGCACCACCCCTATCCTCATGAAACAACATTGCTATTAAAACAAATATGATACAGATAGTTATAATCCTAGGAATTAAACAATATTAGTGATAGAAAATATATCCAGGCATGGTTATGCACATAGAAGAGGATTACAAATTTGAGGCCAGCCTGGGCAGATAGTGACATCTTATCTAAAAATTAAAAAATAAATAAATAAAAATAAAAGGGGCTTGGAAATGCAGGTAACTTGTAGAACCCACTCTGGGTTCAGCAGCCCAGTCAACACTGAGAAGGAAGGATGGAAGGAAGGAAAAGAGAAAGGAAGAAAATAGAGTTAGTGCTGAGTGTGGTGGTACAGATCTGTATAATACCAGTACTTGGGAGGCTGAGACAAGAGGATTGAAGATTGGAGGACAGTTCAGCAACTTTGTGATACTCTCAGCAATCTTATAAGACCCTGTTTCCAAACAAAACAAACAAACAAAAAACATAAAAAAGGGTCAGGGATGTAGCTTGGAGTTAGAATTCCCCTGAGTTCAATCCTTAGTACCATAAAAAAACAAATAAAAAGCTTCATGCCAGACAAAAGTAAAAGCTGAGCCTGGCGTGGTGGCACATGCTTGTAATTCCAGTACTTGGGAGGCTAAGACGTGAGGAGCTAGGTTCTCCGCCAGCCTCAGCTACTTAGTGAGGCCCTCCACAACTTAGTGAGACCCTGTTTCAAAATAAAGAATAATAAATAGGATTGAGGAGGTAGTTCAGAGGTAGAATGAGCCTGGGTTCAATCCCCAGTACTGCAAAAAAAAAAAAAAAAAAAAAAGTAAAAGCTGGCCCAAAAGTCTATGGAGTAATGATTAATGTCTTCCAGATCTAGTATGGAAGACACCAGACATGGTACAAAGAGAAAAGAAAGAAAATTGCATAACATTGAAGAGATGGAAGGAAATCAACCACACAGGTCCTTGTTGTTGCAGGATGTGCTCTAGCTCTATATTTCTGTGCAACACAGGAAAAATAGAATAGAATAAAATAATCTTATAAAATCACAAAAGCATTTGCCTCGGCAAAGGCACATGGGGGAATCATTTTTTCCCTTCAACATGATGTCAGCATTGTTGAGAAGATACTCTTGAGAGATGTCAAATCATAGTCCTTCCTAGGGGGAGAAAAAAGCTTCATAAAAATAAATTGCTATTTGTTTTAAGAGAACTCATCTCCATTTTTCTCTTCATATCTCTGAAGGGCAATATATAATAGTGTCTCATGAGGATTGCTATAGGAAATTCACAGTTTTCATTGAATATGAGAATAAACTGATATTTGTAGCATCAGCAAGCTTTATGTTATTAGGATGGGAGAGCATTGTTTGGTCTTTTTTAAACTATGAACTTGGTCCTTCAGTAATTACTGTTCCTAGACTTCTGATTTTTTCCCTCTTGTAACTTGTATGGTTTTTGTTGTTGTTGTTTTTGCTTTTCTTTTTTTTTTTTTTAGCAAGTTTATTTCTCTCTGTATTTGACATGAATAGTACTTAATATAAAATCTTTGTAACTCAAATTAAAAATTTGGAGATTAATTGTGACAAGGTATAGACGAGATTACAAAAATCTTACTAAATCTGAAGATAATCTGTTTATTTTATTTTGCTCTCAGTAATAAGCACCTTCCAGGCACACAATACAGGTCGACATTTTTTAATATGACCTCCTTTTTTATATTTTGGAAAGAAAGTATAGCAAAAATTCACAAAATAACTTGTGTATTCACATGCTCCCCATCTGGCTGGTTTATACCTATTTTTGGTTCCTTAGCTTTAAACTTAATAATCTGTAAGTGACAGTCAAGTAAACTTTTAGTACAAATGAGTTTATATTCACATTCTGTTAATCACTTGTGCAACACAAGCATGAGTTGATTTTGATCTTTCTGAAACCGAGTTCCATTTCTTCCTCTTTTCCTTCCCATTCCTTCTTCTTTGCTTCATTCTTCTCTTCCTTGCTTCTAGTCTCCTCCTCCTCTTCCTCTTTCTCTTCCGCCTCTCTCTCTCTCTCTCTCTCTCTCTCTCTCTCTCTCTCTCTCTCTCCCTCCCTCCATCCCTCTCCTCTTTCTCTCTTCTTCTTCAATAGTTGAAGAAGCATGTGAGTTTAGTCAGAAGCATAAAGTATGATCCCAGCTAGAAAGAGAAAGGCACAATCATAAAAGGTCAACAAAAATGAATTAAGGAATGGTCTTAATTTACCTAGTTCATAGGTATTAACTGCTGGAATGTGTTTAATAATGATCTAGATTATGGCACAATGGCAAGATATGACCCCCCAATCCTCATGGAATAAATTTACTACTGTGGTGTGTGTGTGTGTGTGTGTGTGTACGTGCAGGTGTATAATACGCATTCACAGAAATGGATAAACCTGAGAGACATTATGCTATCCTCAGTGAAATAAGATATGCACAGAAAGATAACCCTGCGCTTGTATATGTAATCTAAAACACTGACTTCATAAAACTAGAGAGGAGATTGATAGTTACAAAAATTTGGGCATTGGTGAAAGTAACAATAGAGAGTTATCAGTCAAAAAGGACAGAATTTCAGACAGCAGAAACAAGTTTTGAAAGCTATTGCTCTGCAGGGTAATTAGAGCCCATAATAATATATCATCTATTTCAGAATACCTAAGAGTACATTTTAAATGTCTCAGCATGAAAAAAATGACAGGAAAATCAGGTCATGGTTATGTTAATTAGCTTGATATAATCATGACACACTGTATACCACAAATGCATAACACTACATTGCATTTCAAATGTATAAAGTATGATTTGCCAAAATAAAAATAACAGTAGTACAAAAAGGATTGTGAGCTTTTCAGAAGAGAGATATAACTCTATAGTTTGAGGAACTTTATAATCGAGTAATGTTTTGCTCATTACCTAATTTGAAATGAACATTTAGGAAAAACGAAGCCAAGGCATCTCAGGTGGCAAGAAGCACATGGCAGTGGTTTCATGGTTAAGTTTCCAACTTGGCATCATAGGTAAGATGCCCAATTCTGCTACTAATCTGACAAAGTTTATATCATGTCTCTGAGTTTCCTCATCTGAAAACAAAATTAAAAAGTAAATACATGTGTTATCATATAACTTACCAACATTCTATTATCTAACACTTATTTACCATAAACACTCCACTCAAACATCATTTCCTCTAACAAATCTTTAACCAAACAAAGATTAGGTAGGTATTCTGTGTCACATTTTCTATGAATATTTCTCTATGAATTTTCATGTGGTAGCATTTATTTTATCCTTTCCTGATTAAACAGTGGAGCAGTACTAAGGACAGTTCATGTTTGTCTTCATAAAAGGTTCTGGACTAGGGAGGGCACTTGAATCATTTCTCACCTCCTGGCTATCCTCAGAGACCATTTGGTAGGCATGGCATATTGTCAGAAGGAGAGAAAAACTTTCAGGCAGAGCTGGCTTAACACCCAGGATAAATCAGTCTAAAATACGATGCTGCCTGACTTTTGCAGTGAAAGAGCAATAAAGAATCATCTTATGGAAATTTCTAAGTGACACCAAATGTTTGCAAAATAAAGTCAAGTGAAGGATTGTGCAGGAATGTGAAAAAAATATGCTCAACTACCTTCTCAAAAGGCTTCAGAGAATTACAAATAATGAGTCAACATGTAACACTCTTGGAGGAAAAAATTGTCTCCCTATAAAAATAAACACATTGCAAATCACACTGTCTATAAACTGGACTCTAGTCTATGAGGAATATGACTGAAATACCTTATACTTGTAAGACTTAAAAAAAAAGAAAAAGAAATGTGATGTGTGTATTTTTCAGGTAGGTCTTATGATACATAGTGCAGAGACAGTCATATCTGTCTAAATATATCAGAGAATGGAAGTTGGCGACATTTTTCTGTTGGAAGCAATTAATTACGACTTCCCTGCAATGCAAAAGTGCTGCACGATTGGCATTGGAAATGTTTAAAAGACTTGAGAGATTGATTTATGATGAGATATTACAGCAATTAAACGTGTCCTAGGAAAAACTAAGGTGCATAACTGTCTAATATCTGAAAGTTACACATACTAAGAAACAAGAATTTTTGAAATAAGAATGTGATGAAATGAAACGAAATTGAGATCTTAGAGGTACTTCTGCCTGAGACCATATTCCAGTGACTGTCTTCCTGAGTGTATTAGTTTCCTAGGATTGCTGTGATAGAGCACTGCCTGGTCTCCATATCTGTGTATCCTGTATCTGCAGATTCTGCTAACCTCAGCTCAAAATATATTCTCAAAAATTTGTATCTATAGTGAACATATATAACCCAATTTCTTGTCATTATTCCTCAAACAGCAGAGTACAAAATCCACTTAGATGCATTTGTATTGTATTAGGCATGAGTAATCTAGAGGTGATTTAAGTGAAACTTATACAAGAGGGATGTCCATAGATTCTACGCAAATAGTATACAATTTTATTTAAGGAACTTGTGCTTCTGGGCATCTTGGTATCTGCAGGGGCTCCTGGTACCAATCTCCCATGGGTACTAAGAAATGTTTATACCATAAATGGAAAGTATAAAACCACAGAAATGTATTGCCTCCCAATTTTGGAGGCTGGAAGTCCAAAATCAAGGTTATCATCATAGCAGTGGCTTTGGGAAAGAGTCTATTCAATGTGTTTCCCTGGCTTCTGGTATTTCCAGCAGTGCTTGGCATTCCATATCATGCAGCTGCATAACTCCAAAGCTCGCCTTTGTTTTTGCATGCTAGTGTGTGTGTGTGTATTTGTGTGTGTATGTGTGTGTGTTTGTGTGTGTGTGTGTGTTCATAGCATCATCTTGTAAGGACATTGGTTGTATGGATGAAGAGTCTACTCCAGTACCACCTCATCTAAATTTCACCTGTGACAGCCTTATTTCAAATTAGCTCACATTCTGAAGTATTAAGTGTTAGGACATGAATATAACTTTTCAGAAGGCACAATCCACCTCATAAAAAGGGTACTGAAGGGGAGAGGAATTAATGTTTATTGAGTATTTTCTAAAGGCCAAGTTAACCTGTTAGATGAAATTCTTACAAAAAATCCTGTGGTATTAGAAAAATGTGGAAACTATAGTTTGTAGTAAGTAAGGATAGTCACTGTAGAGAGTGGAATAGTCAGAATTCAAACCCCAACTTGACTGTTCTTTCTACCTTCTCAAGCTGTCTCTGGCAAAGTGGTTTTCTTGAATCACATGATATACTGCAAACTTTTAAAGCCAGATATCCTATTTTATTGATACAAATTATTAAGAAATGTTTTAATATTTATTAGCCATTTAAAAACATATTTAAAATTAATAATGCAGAAATATATATATATATATATATATATATATATATATATATATATATATATATATATAGGCATTGGCAATTTGGAGCACAGGTTTTACTGGAAAGTTTGATGGGGTTGGTGTGTCCAAAGACATGTGGGTATTCATAATAGCTCCATGGCCCATACCCAAGGTGAAACTCATGATGTCCACATCCATGCTGATCCAAACAGATGAATGGTGAATGTCTTGTAGTAGATGCTGCCTCAAACTACATTATTTTATCTATTTATTCTTAAATTCATTACCAATATCTTGAGATGTATCTTATTACACTCTCAGACATTGGTGGTAAAATATTCAGGAATTATTCACCTTTTGGGAGTGCACAAACTAATTGGGGAATCAAACAATCAGCTATAAATAAATAGTAAGAATGATCCAATGATGGCATGAAACTGTGAAGAATAAATCAAGATGATGGAATAAAATGTGCATTACTAAAGACAGACTGAGCTCTAAGAAAATAACATTTCACCTGACATCAGAATGATAACAAAGCCAGCCATGAATGGGGAAATACTTTTCAAGGAAAGGGAAAACAAAAACAAATGCTAAGAGTTGTAGGTGTGCAAATCGATGGTGAGTCAAAAAAAAGACCCCTCATTGTTTCTTTAAGTTATCTCTGTTTTGTATTTTATATACTTATCCCTGGTGTCAATATGAAGGACAGGTTCAATGAGACCAATATTACTAACAGAAGATTTTTAGCTGGGAGTGGTGACACATGCTTGTTACCCCAGTACTTGGGAGGTTGAGACAAGGATCACAGGTTTGCGGCCAGGTTCAGCTATTTAGTGAGGCCCTCTGCAACTTAGTGAGACCCTGTTTCAAAATAAAGAATAAAAATAATGCTGGGGGTGTAACTCAGAGTAAGAATGCCCCTGGGTTCAATCCCCAGTACCGCAAAAATATATAATAATAATAATAAATAAAAAATAAAAATATTTAAGTGCTATTGCAATAGTCCTAGTATGGGATGTAAACCTGGGCTAGTATATCAATTTGTACCTAACAAAAATGTATATATACAAAGCACGAATTATTACAATAAAAAAAAGAAAAAAAATTAAAAAAAAAAAGAAAGAAGTGAACTAATTGTTTTTCATAACAAGAAAATTGAATTGGAAGAAACACACAGTCTAAAGAGGAATCACTGTTAAAACAGTCACTGAATGGGTAGACATGAGTTATAGAAAGGTGCCAATGTTGTTTCCCGGTAAATTTAACAGCCGGAAATTATGGATAATTAGCATTGAACAAGGGGAAAAGAGAAGTAAGGAAACTGAAAGATCTCATTAGCAGTGGCTTTACTGACCGCGGAAAATTGGGACATGTCATGGCGAATGCCAGAGGTCAAATTTTCTACCTTTCCTCTTACAGATGATAATTATATGTCATAATGCATATTGTAATGTGGAAGCGCCAAGCCAGATGACCTAATAGATATTTTCAATTTGTAATTTCTTTGCTACAAAATTAAAGTATTAATCAAACTAAAAGCCTTCTAGGCTGGTTAAAGGTTGACTCTGCACAGAATGGCCAGAAGTAATAGGGCTGCCTTTCTCTTCTATTTATTAATGCCCTCTGCACACTTCCTCAAAGAGGGTCTGTAGGAATGTCAGCTCAGCCAACTATTTTCCCTCCCCTTCTTGAGCATGTGGTGGATTTCTGCAGGGACATTGCATCAACCTGAAGTACACTGAGAATCTCTGTAAGAGGACAATTGAAGGTAAAGGTTTTGGACCCAAACAAACCAAACTTTACAGGAAGAGAAGAGAAGTAAAATTGTGAAATAAAATTGTGAATTGAATTACCTGAAAATAAAACTTATCAGGTTTGGAACAATCATGGCTCATTTGTAAGGTATTCTAAAATTTAAATAAAAATAACTTCATTCTTTATATATAAAAAAAGCCTGATATAGTAACTAATCTGAATTATTCTGAAATATTACAGGTAGATATGCATATTTTCTTCATTTTGTATATATTTTATTATTTCATATAGGAATATGATATAACTCTACCTCATATGAGAAAATGATATTTTCTTTGATATTATCAAATAATATTATATGTAATATATATAAGATGTTTGATATTAAATATAATATTTTTAGAAAGTATGTCATGAATAAAAGATAAAGCAGTTTATTGTAATATCTAAAATCTGGTTTTTAATAATTCAATAAGTTGAGACTGAATTGTTAATCAATTGAGTTTTTTTTTTTTTTTTTTTTCGGTACTGGGGATTGAACTCAGGGCCATTCTACCTCCTAGCTATACCCTCAGCCCTATTTTTTATTCTTTATTTTTGAAACTGAGTCTCAGTAAGTTGCTGAGTGCCTCACTAGGTAGCTGAGGCTGGCCGTGAACCCGGATCCTCCGGTCTCAGCCTCCCGAATGCTGGGATTACAAGAGTGCGCCACCACGCCCAGCTCAATTGAGTTTTAATGTACCTAGTGATACATATACAATACAGAAATACAAAATTTAATGGAGATAAAAATTAATCCACTCATAAAATTACTCCTTCTTAGTTACAAATGATTGGAGATCAAAAACCTATTTATTTATTGGTACGGGAGATTGAACCCAGAGACATTCTACCTCCAAGTTACACCCCCAGCCTAATTTATTTTTAATTTTTTATTTGGAAAGAGAATCTCACTAAGTTGCAGAGGGTCTTGCTAAGTTGCCAAGGCTAGCTTTGAATCTGCGATCCTCCTGTCTCAGCCTCCCAAGTACTGAGATTACAACTGTTTGCCACCATGTCCTGTTAAAAAATATTTAAATAAGAATATTCTTTAAAATAACCTACACAACCTGGTGCAGTGGAACACACCTGTAATCTCAGTACTGGGAGGTAGAGATAGGAGGATTGCAGGTTAGTGTCCAGCCTTAGCAAGTTAATGAAACTCCCAGCAACTTAGCAAGATCCTGTGTCAAAATAAAAAGGGGCTGGGGATGTAGAGGTAGAATGTCTCTGGGGTCAATCCTCGGCACCAAAATAAGTGACTAAATTAAATAAAATAACCTGACACCATTTTAATATACTTTTATTGGTGCATTGTAATCACACATCATAATGAAGTTCAGAGTAGGAACATACATTCACACAGCACGTAGTGAGTTTTCCCCTGGATCCTACCCTGCTCACTCTACTTCCCTGTACATGATATTGAGATTAGTGTTGATAACTTACCATATCATAATATTCTCCGGGTCCCTCCATTTTCCTGCAAATGACATAATTTTGTTCTTCTTTTTGCTAAGCACAATTCTATTGTGGGTCTATACCACAGTTTCACAAGTCATTCATCTGTTGATGGACATCTAGGCTGACTCCATAATTTGGCTATTGTGAATTATGCTGCTATAAACATGGATATGCATGTATCACTGTAATACTCTGACTTCAGTTCCTTTGAAAAGATATGGAGGAATGGTGTAGATGGATCATATGGTAGATCCATTTCCTGTCTTCTGAGCAACTCCACAGTGATATCCATAGCAGCTCCCCTATTTTGCACTCCCACCAACAGTGTACAAGGGTTTCTATTTCCCCATACCCTCACCAGCATTTGTTATTATCTGTATTCTTGATGATTACCATTATAATTGGAGTTAGATGGAATCTCAGTGTAGTTTATATTTGTATCTTCCTGATTGCTAATGATGTTGAACATTTTTTCATATATTTATTGGTCATTTGTGTTTGATGTTTTGTGGAGTGTTTATTTAGTTCAGTTACCCATTTCTTGATTGGGTTGCTTATATATTTTTTTTAAATCACTTAAGTTCTTTTGTATAGTCCAGATATTAGTCCTCTATCAGAGCAGTGGCTGACACTTCTCCTGTAGGCTCTCTCTTTAGATGTTTGATTTCCTTTGCTGCACAGTAACTGTTTAATTTAATGCCATCCCATTTGTTAATTCTTGTTTTAGTTTCCTGAGCTTTCGAGGTCTACAGACCTTTTCCTTTTTCATTACTATATTTAGTGAGTGTCACAATTACTTTATATGCAGGATTTTGTTAAAATCTCATTTTAGTAATGAGGAATCTGAGGTTCGAAGGTTAACAACTATTAGTAGCATTCTTATTAAACAGTAGCTACTTCTGTTATTATTAATATTGTTATAGATCACAGTATGGTGGTTATCAATATCTCCTTTGTTCTGATTACATTTGCTCCTCATATCAAGATACAGAGTTTAATTCCTCTCCTTTTGAATATGCAATTACCTCACATATGTAGTAGCTTGTAGAATATATGATGTAATATACTGGGGGCTTTGAGGCTAAGTCTCACTGTAATGAAAAACAAAAATAGAACTGAGGGTGTAGCTAAGAGGAGGAACACCCCTGGATTCAACCCCCAATATCACAATAAATAAATAAACAAACAAACAAACAGAAATAATACCATGCTCTCACTTCCTTAGTCACTCTCCTCTTTTTTTTTTTTTTCTTTCTTTTTTTTTTTTTTGCAGTACTGGGAGTTGAGCCCAGGGGCATTCTACCTCTGAGCTATACCCCAAGCCCTATTTTTTATGCTTTATTTTGAAACAGAGTCTCACTAAGTTGCAGAGGCCTCACTAAGTAGATGAGGCTGGCTGCTAACCCGGATCCTCCTGTCTCAGCTTCCCAAGTACTGGGATTACAAGTGTGCTCCACCGCGCCCGGCTGACACTCTCCTCTTTAAATAAACACAATTGATTCTCCATAAGGAAGTTTCTATCTCCTGCCATGATCCTCCTGAAACACAAGCAGTATAAACCAAATCCTTATTTGCATAAAGATGATAATCAGTTTCCTGTGTCAGAAAGAACTTTGTGTTTCTGAATTTCCTGTAATCTCTCAGAATAAGCCTAGAAAAGCTCTAACTTCCTCCAAATATGTTTCATCAAAAAGTCCTATGGCATAACTAGACTATCTTAAAAACAGATTTCTAAGCATAACTTCCACCAAGACTCTCACCAAGAATCTCCTCTAAACTATGCCATCTAAACAGAGATGTGTGTGGGTATGTATGTGTGAGGGGGGGCTTGAATAAATATATAAACTGACAAAAGCAAATTCATTTAAAAACCCACAAAGTGAAGATATGCATCCCAAATTATTGAATTACTTCCCATCTTTACCTGGAATATTATATATATATGTATATATATACATATATATGCATATAAATGTGTGTGTATGTGTATATGACATTATATATATAATGTAGATATGTATATATTCAGTAGCTATACATATATATATATATATATATATATATATATATATTTCTATCTGTCCATCTACCTATCATCTCTATCTATCTATCTATCTATCTATCATCATCTATCTATCTATCCCATACATTAGGTTAGGAGCATAATAGCCTCATTTCTTGTGCTCACATTCATGAATACTAGTGATCAAATCTCTATTGTCAACATCACTTGTTCTATGTCTTCTGCATTTATTTATGAAACTATACATTGAGTTACTTACTCTGATCCCAAACCTCAGGCTCCTGACTACTTGCAAATACTTATGAATGTCACAAATTAGTATTTTGGAAAAGAAAGTGTGTGTGTGTGTGTGTGTGTGTGTGTGTGTGTGTGTGTGTGTGTGTGTCACTCAGGGGCATTATACCTCTGAGCTACATCCCCAGCCCTACTTTATTTTTATTTTTATTTTTTTTTTGCGGTACTGGGGATTGAACTCAGGGGCATTCTACCTCCGAGCTACTCCCCCAGCCCTATTTTTTATTCTTTATTTTTGAAACCGAGTCTCACTAAGTTGCGGAGGGCCTCACTAGGTAGCTGAGGCTGGCCGCGAACCCGGATCCTCCGGTCTCAGCCTCCCAAATGCTGGGATTACAAGCGTGCGCCA